>JAHZNC010001198.1:0-19647 GCA_027744095.1 Zhuqinia jingwanae
TTACAACACAGAGGTCATCGCATTTTTGAATGTCCGCTTTATTACAATGAATCATAAGCTCTGTTTTTTCAGAATTTATTTCTAAGTCATTTTCTTTAAACCATTCCGCTGTGTCATTGCAAACTTTTTCTAGACATGCCAGGTCTGCTTGGTAGTTATCTTTATCCAGCTCTTTGACAAATTGTGAGTCGTCTGCAAAGTAGACTACTTCTGTGGTTTCATCCTTTATTTTCGCTGCCATATCATTAATAAATAACGAAAACTGAATTCCCGATAAGGCACCACCCTGACATAGACCCCGTTGTGTACTTAATGTTTTGCATTCCTGTTGTGATTTCACAAATTGCTTTCTATCACTATTATAATCTTTAAACCACCTGTAGTCTATTTTTAAATCATTCATTTTACTATACAATAAATCACGGTTAACTGTGTCAAATACTTTCTTAATATCTAATGTAATTATTGCGCACATATTTTTTCTTTCAAGTGCACTGCGTACTTTATTATTTACATACATTTCTGCATGCTCAGGGTTATGGTTCGGCCTGAATCCAAATTGCTTGTCATATAGTATATTTTTTGCTAATATGTATGTGCGTAACTGGTAGTAGACACATTTCTCCAAAATTTTTGCCAGAACTGGAAGGATGGATATAGGTCTCATTTGGTTCATCGACTCAGGAGGGGATTTTTTGGAAGCGCAATGATTTTAGCTAGTTTCATGTCTTCGGGTACTTTTTTTTGACTTATGGAGATAATATGGATACAAAAATATCATGTTGCATCATAATATCTATCATTTTATTGCATAATCCAGTAGCATCCTCAGTCGTACTGTTTTTGCGCTTCATATTTTTCCACGCGTGTTTTACTTGCGCTTCTGACATAATGTTAATTACAAAACCCTCATCATCATCCCAGTCCTTTGACAACGGTTTAACGACCACACTGTTTGGTTGGTTAGAGATGTTTGCAAAATGCTCGTTTAGCTCATTTTCAGAAAATGGGTAATTTATCACTGCCTTTGGCGTTAATATATTTTTTTTACTGTTGGCCAGAATCCGATTGCATTAACTTTTTCACTTACAACATTCTTCATGTCATTCACTACTATATTCTTCACTAACTTCTTTGCTTTATTATAATCTGTTAGACAATTTATGGTTCCCCTTCGTCTGAATTCTTTGTAGCACATTTCTCTTTTGTAAATTGCTTTTTTTGCTTGTTCACTTATAACTTTATTACAGACACCAACTGGAACATATATTTGCCTCATTGGAGCCTGCTTATTGAAAATATTAAAGATCACAGAATATACTTTATTGTAAATCTCATTTACGCCGTCATTGTTAAATTCTGATAAGCGTAAGTTAGATATATCCTCCACCATGGATTCGTAGTTTATATTTTTGTAGTTTCTATAGGTTATTATTTTTTTTGTATTTTTGGTTTTTTTATTTGCACTTTTGTAATTACAGCACTGTGGTCTGAAAGGTGTGGATTATAGACAACGCTATTTGTACATAAATTCGCTTGATTTGTTATGATCATGTCCAAGATTGCGTCTCCTCGTGTTGGTTTGTTAATTAATTGTGTCAGCTGATATTTTACTAGCATAATATCTAATATTGCAGTAGCCCATTGATATTTTAAATTCAGGTCCCCTGTAATAATGAACAGTCTTTTTGTGGCATTTAATTCCTGTACTAACGACTCTAATGCTTTTATGTCGGCCTTGACTTGCACCTTTTTGTAGTTGGGAGGCCTGTATGCTGAACACACAAAAAACGATTTTCTTTTCCCGTACTTAATCCTGGTTGCTATTATCTCCAATTTAGAGTTGTAATCTATATTTGCTTGACAATCTAAACGAATATTGATGTGCGTTTAAGTCATTTTTTGTTAATATTGCTACACCACCGCCTTTGGACTTTTGTGAATGTTGTGTGTTCCTATCCTTCCTAAAGACTTTGTATCCAGTCACCAGTAAAATATTTTTGTTTTCATTTAAAAATGTTTCACTCATACAGAGTACGTCAATGTTTTTGAGATTTACAAAATTGTTGAGCAGTATTTGTTTATTACATACTGATTGTATGTTTATGTGAGCAATTTTCAATCCTGATTTAATGTTTCGAGTTCATGCGTTCAGTTCCATTTCTTGATCAGGTAGATTAGCTTCTTCATCTTTTGAACGCTCGTTGAAGCCCCCATCTAATTCAAGCTTGTAAAATGTCGTGGCTGTTTCTATTTCATAGCTACGCCAGTTTATATTAACTATGTTGACTTTATCACTGTTGAGTGCCCTTAATTTTTCTCTCATGTAAAATTCCGCTTTTCGCACAGCATCCGGTACATCAGGGTTTATATAAATTGGCTTTTTGGCGATTTTCTTTAGTTCAAAAAATGCGTTCCGCTCTCTCATGGTTTCGAAGCGAATATGAATATTCCGGTTTCGTCCATTCTTGTAACGTCCATTCTTGTATATTCCCATTCTCGCCACGGTGTCATACTTTAGTTGAAATTCTTTATCAAATTGCTGGATGGAATTTTGGATTTTTTCACTGAGTTTCTCCTTCGGCTCATTGACCTCATCTTCAATTCCTGATATTATCAGGTTAATTTTCCGTAATTCCAATTCTATTTTTATTTTGTCAGACCTGAAATCAGTCAGCTGGTTTAGTCAGCTGGTCATAGTCATGATTTACTTGGGAATGGGCTAAAGTCATTTTTAACCCTTGGTGATCAACTATCTGGGGATATGGGCTTGCAATTCGTCAAGTAAAAATTAATATTTCAGACAACTAATTTAATAATTAGCAAATGACATGCTTATAAAAAACGGAAATGTGTACGATTTTTTTGTTTGGACTGGGACAGATATTTTATGCTTGTGGATTTGGAATTTTGAAAAGATGAAATAGAAAAAAAATCGGCAAACCAAAAATTAAACTATGTACGACCAAACGACGAAAATGGTTAAATATAAAACTAATTTTTATACATATATTTTTTGCACAGGGTATACAATAATAATTCTAAATTATTCATAGTAACTAGGAAAAAGATGATTATTTGTAGCATAAATCTAAACTGACATAAGACATAATCTTGAAACCTAGCATTATTTTACTGTTTAGATCGACAAAATGCTCTTCCGTCTTCCAAATAGGACATTGGAAAAATTAGATAATATTTTATTAATTTCAGGTTTGGCACAGTGGTATTCTAGAATATAGTTTTTGACAATTACACATTCATTGCCAAATTTTAATACTTTAATTTTGAAACTTTATTTATAAAAGGGACAACTTGGTTGGTTTTTAGCACTGCATAAATACGACGACAGTGTTTTATTTGGCCCTCACATGATAAACATATTATTATGTAGCTCTAAAAATTACCACTCAAGCAAGGTCCCATTGTGAGTGTAATAAGTTCATGTTTGTATACCAACCAACGTCAATATATTACTTTTTACTTTAGCTTTATTTCTGGATTGGCATATGCATTGCATTGCATTTGCGAAGGAAAGATTGTAACGTCAACAAAAACCGAAGAAAGCTGAGTGCCGTCCTACATTTGTATTGCATCTCTCTGCTCTTCATTCAGCCTGGATTCTCTTTTCAGTTTTGTAGAAGTGCAAGTGCTGTGGCATATGTTTTCGTTTAGCATGTTGTGAGGTTCATTGTTCCAAAGTGAACAATAACAATAACTGAAATTATAAATGTTCTATTGAGATTTGAGACTTTAGTTTAAATCCCAACTAGTAACGTAAATGGGATTAGTACATAAAATCTTTACGACTTAACAAAGTAGCTTTAACTAAAGACTAACAACTATTGACTATAAAAAAAATATGTGTACATGAGAAGTGCTTAAAGATGGCAATATGAGTCCAAATATGGATACTAGTTCTCCACTTTTGACACAAATCCTATCATGAAGACACACGATTAATTAGAACTAAAACTGAGAATTTTCCCCCTCCATTACAATGACTAGTTTCACAATTGATTAGTTTTTAGTTTAATTCGGGGCATCATCCTAACTTTTACGATTCTTTAACACATTCAAGTATAGGTATAATAAACCCAAGTAAAGCAGTAGTTATGAACTGTTTTCACTACTTTCTGCAGTGTTCCGACTACAAAAGTTAATTATAATTAGTTAGCTACAATTAGCTAACTTTGATTACAAAACAGACCTCATATTCGGAATCAGGATGCCCGATTCCTATTATATACATGCAACATGGGTACGTACTATGTATACATGGCTGATCTGTCCCCCTTACCCCCGGGGGATGATCCTATGACCCCATCTTCGAACTCGTCCGAGCTCCTGACCTTAGGTATCGATTACCGAAAACAGAATTCAAAAAATTCTATAGTTTTCGTTATAATGAGGATAAGGACGGACGGCCGGCCGGCGGACAACGCAGAATTATAATGTACTTCTACGAAGTCCATAATAATATTATTCCATTCAACTAACGTCATCAGCAAATGACTGACTTCTGCGAAAACATAAATGTATTGGTTTTTTTGGTGAAGAATTCTCTTGTGAAAGATGTTTATGCTGGCGGATTTAAAATTTTGAATGGATGTTGATGGGATGGTATTATTGAAACAAAAAAAGACAGACGTTAAGATGAGACCTTATTTTATTTTGTTGTCTCTTTTGTTTGTTTTTTATCTACAAAAAAAATTTGGGCTTGAGCAGTTTTTGAAGGAATAGAACAAATTATCAAAGAAGTTGAATGGTGATGTTTATTACGCATCTATTCTCTCTTGTCTTAAGAGAAATGTCTTCATAAATTAGTTGGTAGATTTGTAATAATGTGTTTTGAACATTTTTGTGACTACAAAAATAAATGGTCCCACACACAACTAGAACGTAGCACACAGTAATAATAATAATAATAATAATATAAGTATGTAAAGTGAGCACAGAGATTTATTCGGCAAGACATGCGTCATTGGCAAAACAATTGACAAACAAAAAGGATGGAATACGTGGCTGACAGAGAGAAATGTCTGTCTCTTTTGTGTGGCAAGTGATAAATTTATAATTTCGGGATAGAAAATGATCTTTTATTTTTTGCTCATTTTCTTGTGTGTGTGGCATCGCCATCAAACCGCCAGACAAAAAGGGACATCTGCGAAATAATTGTAATGACAGGAAATTTTGGTGTGTGTGTGTGTGTTTTGTTGGATATATTGTTCACTCTCCTTCTGGATAATGTCGCAAAAGAGAAATGAGGCGAAGTAGAGGGGGAGGTGAATGTGAGGAGGATGACACAGATAGTAGGTAGAGAGTTATATTGTCTGTTGTAGGAGTGACATGGCTTGTTTTTGGGAAAATGGGACAATATTATGGCGATAGCGACTTTTTTTGGATTTTTTTTTCTTTTTCGTTCAGATTTCCAGAGATTTTGAGAAAAATTAGAAAAAAGCCTATCTTAATCCCTCTTTCTCGTCAAGATACTATTATTGCAACTTTTCTGTAATAATAGCTCTTTACAATGTGAACATTGTGAACATGCATATATATCTGTTACAATAGTAGCAATAAATATCATGCGTGCATAGTGCATACTATGCATGTAGGCATATTTAGTAGCACTCACTAACGCCACTCACATTATGACAATCATTACCATTAATGTTCACATATACTACTACTACTACTGCCACCGCAACCATTTCCCTCTTTTATTCTTGAGAAAAAAACAAAAATCTACAGAAAAAAAAAGTTTAGAAATTTCTTAAGATTCTCAACTAATGAATAGGACAGCCTCCAGATCACAAGAAAACTTGTAGTTTGAAAACTTTGACTTGGAGGATGTATTGCCTCTCATAATAATAATATAGGTATATCCTCTTTGGTTTCGTTTTTTTCACAATTGAGCCAAGTCTGTGTAAAAAGGCGTAGTATGCGTGTGTGTGTGTGCATGTGTCGTAACAATGCATAAAAATGCCTGTCTGTGTATCATTACTTGTCTTTCTTTTCTATTTTTTTTTTTGAGCGAAAGCAGATGGCCGTCGGTTTCGCTTCATTGTTTTAGAGTAAACGTGTCGTGTTTCCTTGTTTATTGTGCGTCATAACAACGGGTGTGTATGGATAGGTATGTACAATAAAGGCGGCATTTAAAACCCTCGAGAACAAAAAAACACGATGTAAAAAGAGACAGCTACAATTGCTGCTATTAATTTCTTTACTGTTCTGTTTCCACTTGCCCAATGCATCAATAAAATAAAATTGTACAAGGATTCTTGGCTAAATTTAGGGCTAATAAATTTAATGATAACTTGTCAATTTAGAAATTTATCCTTTATTTTATTTTGTTCGACAGTTAAAGTTAATCACGTCCTGTTGAACACGTGCTCCTACAAATGCCAACAGGCAAATGAAATATTGAATTCTTTTTTCTGACCAAGAAAACCACAACATCCAAGTATCGATTTCTTTTTATGTGTGTACGTAGGCATGTACATACGTTTGTTTTGAGCATTAATTACAAAGCGTAAAAATTTGTCCACTTTCCGGTAAATGCATTCCTTCTTTTCATCTGGCACTTATTCAGCAGAGGATGAAAAACCTAGAAAAAAAGATTTCCTTATGTCCGTCCTTCTCCTCATCGCTGCTGCCCGTTTTTTTTTCCTGTAACGCCTCGTCAATTTAAAGGTATTGCAGAGTTGTAAAATGTGAAAACCATGACGATTTTCAATGACTTTTCAACCAAATGATCATCATTATCATCATGTTGATGACGATGACAATTCGTCACCGGTCTCTCGAGCATTTTTTTTCTTCTTCTTCTTGAATCCAATAATCTCTGCTCTCTCTCTCTCTCTCTTGCTGTTCATTTGAGCGTATTGTCCTGTGACGATGACGGATATACACACAAGCACACATGCAGAATGACTTGTTTGGTCAGTCAAAAAAATCTCCAGGCTAGACGAGTCTGTGAGTGAGTATCCAACAAGACCAGAGGAAGTTTAGTTGAAAAGACTGCACATTCTCAAAAGAGATTTTTAGAAAAAAGAGATAGATACGCATGGTTGAAACAAGAGTGAAAAACAATACATTCATTGGCTAACCTTTACATCAACAACCGCACAATCATCATCGTCAACAACATCATAAAAAATACATTCACAAGACACAAGATTTTTTTTTTATTTTTTTTTATTTTCTTGTCGTTCATTGTAGATTCATACAAAATCTATGACGCATAATAATATAAAAAACTGAATGAGTAACCAAATTCATATTTTCTCTCTCCTATTCTTTGTGGTTCTCTCAATGAAACAGCATGTTCCTCCTCCTATCATCATTATCATGATGATCAACATTCTATATATATGTATGTATTATCTATGTATATAACCATGTTTCCACAACATAATATATTTTTCACCTATTCTTCTTCTTCTTCGTCTTCCTTCCCATCACACACGAGCAATTCTCTACTAGGTACTTAGGTAAGTAAGTGACGGCTGTCAAATAACACTTGACTAAAATGGGCTTTTCCTATCCTTCTTTGCACACCATTTTAACTATATCGGCATCCCTTTTCTTTCTTTTTTCAGAAAGGCTTTGTTGGATGGAAAGTTAAACCAACTTCTACTTAGTCACGGACGTGGTATATTCTTCGTTATTTTTTTTATCTTTTCAGCCCACCATACCACCATCACCACCACAACCAGTCAATACACTCGGAAAATTCTAATAAGCAAACAACATTCAGCCTTTTTTTCCACGTATCTCGAGAATTTAAAGAATTTTTTCTACAAGCTTCTTCTCTAGATCTCTTTTTCTGTTTGGATGATGATGATGATGATGAGGAAGGAACTCTGCTGCTGATTATTACCATCAAAACACTGTATCTTGGTATACAGGCAAGCGTATATAGCTCTCAGCTCTCATCCAAAAAACACATCAGTTTTTTACAGAAAAAAAATCTTCACCGAAAAATATGTAAGTCGTACCATTAACCTCACTGAATAGATGCTACAACAATGCTACTAGCTAAAAAGCTTGATGGTGGTAAAAGAAAAGAATAGGAAAAAAATCTCCGTTATTTCCAACTTGAAATTCCATTTAAAAAATTTCAGTTAAGAGAGCAACAAGCCTACTACATACGTAGAAATATATTGGTAATGTAACGAGCTTTTCCCTAATAAACGACTACACATTGGATTTTTACACAAACGCACATTCTGTTTTAACTTTGTGTGTGGTGTCGTGTGGAATAAAAAAAACCCACACGCCTTAAGAATCATTACAACACAGTATTTTTTTTCCGCGGTAATTAAGCTTATAAAACTATAACTGGTTGAAACAAGTTGAAACAGCAGCAGAGCAAAAGCTAACTTTTTTTATCCGAAAATTGCTACAAAGTTCGGTTTAATATTATTTTTTATTTTCTTCGTCGTCGTTGTTGTCGTATTTTTTGTTATAAAAACCAATTCGGATGCATTCAATTTTTTGGGTATAAAAATTCTTGCTCGTTTCGGGTTTTTTTATTCTGGGCCCGCTTCCCGGTTTTACTCCGCTTCATGGAGAATGCCTGACATATTTGTGTTTTTTTGTGCATGTGTGCGTGTTCAAATAAAAAAGACCTACCAGAAGAAACCAAGAAAAGAGTGAGAGAGAGAGAGACAAAGAAGAAGAAAAAAATCATAATTGTTTCGTTTTGTTCCTTTTAGTTTTGCTTCCTGCTACTCCTACTCGTTATCTTTTTTCCGTTTTCATACTCATCATCATGATCATCACCATCGTGTAATCCCACTTATTGTTTCCGTCATATTACTCATGCAATTTTCTTGGCAGCAATTATGACAGAAAAAAAAAACCTTCCTGCATTTCTTATATGAATACGCATTCCTCCTCCAACAACAACGCCACCGCCTCCTCTCCTCCTCCAGCTTGTCTTGGTTTCTCGTGTAAACAGCTGACCGACTATGTAACTGTCTGTCTTTTTGTTTCCCGTTTCAAATGACACATTTGTTGCCACAAAAATCTATATACTTTTTTCAAGCAGCAGCAGCACAACTAAAAAATTCTCTGTTGCTGCTGCTGCTGATGCTACTACCACAATTTTTACTCTTTCTAACATTTCATTCACAAGAAAGAGAAAAAATATATATATACCTACAAAAGTGTTGCACATAAACATCTCACTCGCAATAAGTATTATTCTCAAATAAAAACTTGTGTGAATGTCACATGTATTTTATTATTACTACATGGCGTATGCGAGTATATGCATCTGCGGTTATGCATGTTCTTTTTCCTCTCTACTACGTCTCTCTTTCTGTGTGGCATTTTTTTGCTTAATTTAAAATATATGTTGTCATCCTCAACTGCACACATCACATAACTCGTGCACACAATCAGTAGAAAAGAGACGCTCTCATGACAAGAAATAATTTGTGGAGTTCTTGATCCTCTCTCAAGAGTCAGGTCAACCGTTTTCTCTCATTCCATCACAATGATGCATATTATTATATTTTATGCCATTGGATTTTCTTTACATGTATTCTGCTGCTGATTTGTATGGCAGCAAGTATAACTACAGACAACAACAACGACTGCCACACTTATTATTATTATTATTATCATTATTACTATTATTCACACAGTCTATATATTTCTTGGATTTGCACGGTCCCTTTTTAAGTTATACCAAGAGCTGAGCTTGACTTGACACATGACGTTCTCAAAGATAGATAATGACAAGAGGCATAATGAAGGAACCCTCCATATCATTTAATTAAGCAGGACTCCTTTTTTTACAAGAGATGATAATGATAAATATAGCGACAAGTATGTTATTAACTGAAGAGGAAAAAAATACGCTGCTGCTTCTGCTGCCGCTGTGGCCCTCTCTCTCTATCTCTCTTTTCTCTTTTAACTTTTTTTTTATTCATCCTTTTTTGTTGTTGATGTGATATTTAACAGTCAACTATGAATTACCACCATCACCATTATTACAACAACAACTGCCAACAACGTTTATTGTTACAAAGGCATCTTTTTTTCTAGTAAATTGGCAGTGCGTTGTTGTTGTTGTTATTATTATTATTGTGTATCTGTGTGTGTATTGTGTAGCAAAGAGCGCCCATCGCCTACTACCATCTCTGCTCTTTTTGCCTGAAAACTGGGAGGGAGATGGGTATTTAAGATAACAGCGCAGTTGTTTGGTAAAGTAAAATTGGTGAGATGGTGGTGGTATGATTAGCATGACTGCTTGTACGAACAAATTTGTTGTGTGTACCTCAGAGGAAGAAGAGAAGAAAAAAAAAGAGAAAAAAAAAGATGGAGAGAAGAGGCATGTAATATCACATAAATTGTAAAAGTAACATTAAATACTTGATTCTCAACTCGTTAGCTCAATAACCTCATGTGGGGATAGATGGGGATGCCAATTTTTTTCCCTTAAATGTGTCATCATCAGCTATAATAGACGACATGTATGTGTGTATCCTCTCATTCACTCACAAGAGAGAAACAGTCAACTTTAAATTGTTATTTTCCAGAGAGACAGGGAAGGACTTGACTTGACTTGCCTCCGATTCGTCACGACTCTAAAAAGGAAGACTCTACACAAAAAATATATAGGTATATATATAAAATTTAAAAAAAGAAGTGAACATTCATCTTCCAAGTTTTTTTTTTCACTTAACTTTTCTTTTTCTGGTATAATGTGTATGTGTGTGTGTGTACATGTCGACAAGGAGTTGCTATAGATTCACCCTTTCTTTATATACACACTCAAATTATTATTATGTACCTTTTACTTCTTACAAGGTCTTAAGCACAGAAGGGTGCATATTTTTTAATCAGAATATAAAAAATTACTCTAACGAGTCATCCTTTAAGAAAATTACTGGGTCTACACGCACACTGACTTTGAGTTGAGTGAATGAGTACACCTCCTCCTACTTTTCAACTGTGTGGCGTTGGTGATGATGATGATGATGATGATGATGACGAGCATGATCATCATCATGGTGCTCCTCCGGCGGCGGCTGTGTTCTTCTTCTTCTTCTTGCTGCTCTCCTTCTTCTTCCAATGGCAAACCATACCAATTTACTTTGATATAATACGAGGTTGTGTTCTTGTGCTCTTCTCTCTTATTATTATTACCATTATTGCTTTGGCCAAGAAAAAACACGAACCACACAACATATGGTGGCTGTGGTGGTGGTTGGTAAGATTTTTTTTATTTATACCAAGTATTTCTGGACCATCTTCTTCTTGTATGGTCGTTGGTGTGAAACGTGCTCTGCCCTACAAACAAAAAAAACTACTACCGAATTACCTTTATTTTACGTATTTTTCCCATTTTTTTTTTGTTCACTTTGAAAAGAAGAAAAAGAGCAGGGAGAGAAGTACACACATAGGTAGGTATGTTTAATAATGTGTATTTAGCGTGAACGAAGCAGCAGACCCCCATCATTCTTCTCATTTTTAGTAAAGTAGAGTAATCGGTTAAGAAGATGGGAATGCCTTTTGTTGGTGCTGGTTTTTTTGGTGTAGTACATGTGTGGTGGCTTGGGATTGCTTTCTTGCTTGCTTGCTTGAGAGAGAGAGAGAGGCAGTGCAGTGAGGCACAGAATATTTGTCAGATGAGCTTGATTAACTCCCCTAATTGCTATGAAGCTAACGATAAGGGCAAAAGTTAAATTCGTCATACTAATTTCGTTTCTCTTCGTGCCAGAAATGAGTCGACAAACGACTCTTCTCTCTCTCTCTCTCTCTCTCTCTCTCAATTTTGCTGTTTTGTGTTGTGTGTGGCAAGTCATAAAGCAATGGCAGCAGATGAGCAGCAAAATAACAGACTACACACACAACACAATAATTTACATTTTATGTTGTGTTCACACAGTACACATGCACATAATAACATAAATTGTTAGCCTAGAGCCTATAATTTTTTTTTCGCAATCTCTTCTCCTATTATTTGAGTTGGAGAGATATAAAAAAAATCATGATGATGATGATTATGATGGTAGTAGAACGTGGTTGTGTACGTATAATAAATATTATATTGTAAACGACGTGATTTTCAGGCATGTTGCTCATTGGAATGTGTCGTGATGGTTTCTTCTTCCTCACCCTTTCTCTCACTCTCTCTGTCTCCTTGGTATTTTAAAGGAGCGGTGAGAGTAGGAGAGAACTGATAAGCAAAAATACATGCTTTTTGTTGTTGTCTCTCTGTAAAATAAAAATCACAGTAGTAAAAATAATAATGATATAGATAGAATGTAGAGCAAAAAGAATTCATTTTTGAATGTAACCCATGGGATAATAATCATCTTGAAAGATTTAGTAGTCAAGTTTACTCAATATAAAATACTACAAGTTGTAGTGGAATATATACTGCACTTATACACACACCTCACCTCACATACAACTCGTCAACATGAATATGTGCTCATATATATTTATATCTATTGTGTGAACATGTGCGAGTCTTTGCCGTTTATTTCATGCCATATCAACTGGAAAATGCTACATATTTTACTCTCTTCACATAACCATTATTATATTGCTTCACATGATTTTAGTTGTTGATGAGGACGATGGAGATGATGATTATAATGATTTAAAAAAACTATACTCTACTATTATGCATGTACATAGATATAAAATTACAAGCTCTCTCTCTCTCTCTCTCTCTCTCTCTCTCTCTCTGTACTTGAATACAATATCGTGTGATTGTGTCTGCAAAAGAAAGTAAAAAGATATGGGGTTTCCTGCTCTCTTACTACTGCTGCTGCTGCTCTCCTGTTGAAATAATACTTCCTTCCTGTTCCTCCCAGTCTCCCTGGCTGGATAATAATAATCATAATATGTAGTCATGCAGAGATACATATATAGATGGAGAGAGAGAAAGAGAGAGAGAGAGAGAGAGTACACAACCATGTGTGTAATTTGATACAAGTGGTAAAAAGGGAATGAGCTGAAATATGCCTGAGTAAATCATTTATTAACCTGTGTGTCAGTCAGTGCTACAATAAATAGATAAGCATGCCATATGTAGAGGAGTCACGACGAGTGTGTTGTGAGAGCTATATAATAATAAACGGTAATAAGAGTAATTGCGCATAAATATGGATAATAATAAGTGTAGTGTATATGCTTTTTTGGTATGTTGATAATAATAGAATTTTTTTTTCTCTCTCTCTAGCTTCTCTGTTGCTATACAGTACAAAGTACAGAGTACACAATCCAACGAGAAATTATGTTTGCAACTTGTAACTCAGTAAACCATACATGAAATAATTCCTGTGCATTTACTTTTTTTTAACCTTCTCTTATCCTCCAACAAAAGTAAGTAAGTACGTACAGACGTCGTGGAATGGAGCCAAGTGCACATTGCACAGCTCATTGCAATCCCATAAAAATTAATGGTAGTTAACATGACATGACATGACATTCCCCCATTCCAATTGCAGAGCGAAGCAGAGCATGAAGTGCATTATATATGCTGCTAACTATTATCATGTTTTTTGAAGAAAAAAAATATACATTCAGTATTAATATGATAATATGCAATACTGGTATGTATATAATATCATGCATATATATAGTGCAACAATGCTTCCTGCTATAATTATTATTTGAGCAGAATTCATAATAATAATAATACCTAAACCATGCACTTGGAATAATAATAATCTTTATTATTGTTCATATCTCATAGTATGCCCTTTACCACATCAGGGATTACTAATAACGATAATTGATAATAATACTGGCTTACTATGTTGCGAACTGCACTCCTCCTTTTCCGCAGATTCAGTTTTTTAAGAGAAAGTCTTTATTTAATTTTTTTGTTTCAAATTTTGTGGATTTCCAATTTTATAAGCAAACAAAAACTGCTTTTAGGACAAACAAAACAGGACAATTGCTTCTGCAGCGCAGCGTGTGGAGTGTAGGTAGGTACGTACATGTACGATGTACATCACAGCACACCCGTTAAAACTGGAAAAAAGTAATGAGCTCTAAAACTAAAACTGTAATAATAATCATAGTATAAAAGGGAAGAAATTCTTTGTGAACAACAAGCATTTGTGTGCAATTTTCGCCGACACAACAGAGGGTGAAGCTGATTGTGTGAGTTGAGCTGTCATTAATACTGTCTTACAAGTGGAAAGACAACAAGAACTGCTGCAATTATTATTGCTTCTCTAGTATTATTTCATATACTTTAGCAACTACTATACTTGGATCAACACATGGGAACTATGTACGTACAATATGTGTAATGTGTAGTGCATTTCAATATAACAGTGTGTTATTTTGCCGTTGACACTGGAATTTGCAGTTAGCATCTAGTTGTCGGATTGCTCTTTTCTCCTGAAATTGGTAGTGAAAGAGGTGGTAATGGTGGTTGTATAAACTACATAATAACAAAAGTTGAAAGAGGGTAATTGCATTACACCCATAACCATTCAAGATCTTACGAGAGAGAGAGAGAGAGAGAGAGAGAGAGAGAGAGTTGCACAACCAGTTTTTTTTTCGTAGCAGTATAGCGGTTGTCTGTGTTTTGAAGAGCGTTTTTTTTGGGATGGAGAGAGTTCTCTCGACAAACTGCATGTATGTAGATACTTTCTTTCAAAGTAACTACAAACTGAGGTAACCTTGAGAGGAAGAGATGAGAGAGAGGGAAGGAGGGAGAAAGAAAGAAAGCTGTTTAGATGATGATGACTTGGCCATATAACAACGTACTAGAATAAATCCGATTAAATCTGACAAGAGACAAGTTCCATTTATGGTTGTATGCTTATGTTTCATGTTATAAAAAAGGGGTTTGGAACAATGATAACAACCGTTGCGTTGTTTTTTATGCATGAGTTAAAAGCTGATACTGCGTTGATTCAACAATGAATTTTAATCACTCTTTATGTCGATTTGTATGTAAACATTTGTGTTTGAGGTAACATTTTTTATGCATAACTTACATTATTATAGTTTTAGAATTGTAACTATACAATCATAAAAAAAGGTACATGATGACTTTTTAAGATTCGTTCCTTTTTTATCATTGTCGCGACACAATGCAAACTAACCAAGCTTTTTGTTGCTTGGTTATTTACAAGTCGTTATCAATGTTGTCTGTGTTTACTCTTGCCAAATTAGTAATTACTTTACTATTTGTTCATAAAGGTTTACGTGAACCTTTCCAAAAAATGTAGAGAAACGACAAGGACATGTAACGTTTTGCATTTCCCCATAGAAATGTTGATAACTAAGCTATTTTATTGCAAGTAGGTACAGAGATTAGTTACAAATATTATTTTTTTTAATACAAATTGAAATCCCTTATTCTACATTCTACAGTTACGCAATTAAGTAGGTGTAATTTTTATTATTATGGGATTGCAAAAATAAGTTTGCACACATTTGAGGCAATGCCCGAAAAAAAACTTGAGCCTAATGGTTTTTTAAACAAAGAAGTAATAGAAATCACGCAAGTTGTGGTATTATCTGGTGTGGGGATTCTACTATAAATACAGAGCTCCCACCACTACCACCACCAAACCAATGACGATCATGATGATAGGGTAGATACTCGTACTATAATGCAATTTGTGCAGACCGTGTAAGAAGTCAGCACAGCGCAGTGTTGTCATCCACCACACTACACCAGTATACATGCTTTTGATAAGGAAAGAATAATGAAATGAGTGAAAGGCCACACACAGAAAACCTAATTGTGTACACAAAAAGCAAATATATTAAATACATCATTGCCTTTGTTCTACACACACACACACACACACACACACACACACACAAGCAGATGGAAAGACAGGCAAACAGACAGAGAGGTATAATATGCTATTGTGTTTGGGTGTGTGTGTTGCAATGCGTAATGCGTGTAGTAGTAGAAGTAGTAGTATATAATTTGAAGGGGTAAATGGGAAAATGCCTGAGTGAAGTGAAGAAATTGAATGGCATGGCATTTACGGATGGATGGAAACATGGATTTTAGGATTCTGGAATGTGTCATTTATCTCCTCCACACACACAGAAAAAGTGATCTGCAAAGCAAGCTAGTTTTTTTTGAACTGCTCTACTGTTTTCCTCGGTTCGTATCATAATGCGCAATAAAAGGGAAACGGAGCAGCAACAAAACATATTATACGACGACGGCACTTTGCTTCTACAAAATGTACACAGAGTGTACATAGGTGTATATGTATATGGTTTTGATGATGGTGGTCTCATTGGTGGCAAAGTAAATAACAAGAGCGTTTTTTTTTTCTTCTTCTTGCTTTTGCTGTGCTTGTCTCATTTTCACACAACCGTGTCATGCAATTACCGTATTCCTTTTTATCTGGAAAAAAAGAAATGGAAAATGTGTGTGCGTCTTGAAGTCTGACGAGTTTAGAGAGATACCTTCTCCAATATATATACGCAGTCATTTTTTTGTCTCCCTTTTCAAATAACCACGCACATTCCAATCCGACAATTTTCGCGCTTTTTAAAATCACTCAGCAGCCACTACATCACGTTCACATGTGCGCATAATACACACTCACACACACACACATGCACACAACTTTCAAAATATTCTAATGATTTGGTTGAGAAAAAATGGGCAATAGTTATTTATCAGCGAGTCTCTCTACTACACATGCTACGGTTGACTCATCATCATGCGTCTTCTCGTAATCACTTTTTTAAGTGCACTGTGTGTAATAAAGTAATAACTTGGATTGCACTTGATGAAAAAAAAATAATGCAAATTTATAATACAAATTTCAACCAAAATAGTAGTTAGCATTTAAAAAAAATAAAGTGTACACTGGAAAAAAATGGTAAATCTCTGATAAATTTTCATACAAATCAAATTACAAACTGTTGTTTAACCCTTGAAATTCCAGACTCCAATGAGGACTTGCAGTGTATCCATTTCATAATTTTTTTTCGGGGAGAAAATGCAAATATCTGCAATGAGGTCGTCAACAGCTTAAAAAAAACTAAAATAAATGTTCTACTCAAAGTGTGTCTGTCTACTTACTACTCTCTCTCTCTCTCTCTACTACTTTTGAACAAATTTATGCATCATGGGGAATAATAAAGTAAAACGAGATCCATGTAAATACTGTACTTATAGTAGTAGGTAGATTGTGATGTGGAGAGATCTAAATAAATAAATGATGGCAAGTGCACAAACTGACGAATGAAATGGAGTTTGCAGAATTTTTGTGTAAAGTGCCTAATGCATTCCCATTTTTTATTTATGAACAAAAATGGATTCCATCTTTCTTCCGAAAAGAGTGGAGGAGTAATAAAATGCATAGCAGCAGAAGTATGGATCACAAATAATATCCCATCCCATTTATTCAGGTAAATATATGTATACATATGGAGCAAAAGTTGGTATACACACATGAAAATATCAAGATAATAATGTTATTGGGATTTGTTACATGCGCGGAATTCTTTGTGATTTTTTTTATAGATACGGGCACTTATTCTGCTTCTCTCATCAAACTCATCCGTCAAATACTATTCTTCTCCGTCCGTATTGGCCCATGAAAGATGCACTTGAGTAATGTCAAAAACCAACATTTTGATTGTTAGTATTTTTTTTTTTGGCCTCCGCCTACAACTTGACTTTTTTCTCTGTGTTTTTTTTCACCGCTTCCTGTTTAAGCCTTCCCACTTGCTTAGAGGGAGTAATAACAAGTCGGTTTAAAGGTTTGCCTTTGCTGCTGCTGCTGCTCATCAGATCAAAAGAATTGAAATGTCGCATCTGTCATCAGAGTTTTTCCCGACACACGCATTCACATAAGTACATAGTACACGTTTAGGATCAGCTCATACATAACACGGAGTGTATATACATATGTGTGTGTGTGCTTAACTGAAAAGATTTTTTTTTTTTTGGAATGTGGTAATAATAATTATTTTAAGGCTTGTTCAACCTCTTATCTCTAAATCTTTCCTTTTATTTTACTCACTCACTCACTCAGCCATTCACAACAATGCGGCATTTTAAAATTACTCCTTTCCCATTCTCGCTCCTTCTTCCCTTCACATATCTCTCTTTAAAATATATTCTATAAAAATTCTTGTATGAAGTTGTATAGGAATATGTCTTTTCCAAAAACTGTACTCAACTCAAGTGCTCATTGTTTTTTTTTTCAATTTTTCTCTCTATGACTCGGCATTCTTTTGATTTCCCCTCTCCCTCTCTCTCTTTATCTGATGGACTAGAGTAATAATATGGATGTGTATGTTAATCTAAAATGAAAACTCATCGCGAGAGTGAAAAATGCACGTTAAAATTGTTCCAGTCTCATTAGTGTGATATATGGGAAGAATGAAAATAAAAATACACATAACACACATACACATCATACTACTATCAACGTTGTAATCGTAATAATAGTAATAATAAAAAGTTACTCTTTTCAACAAATAAAAACCAAGTGCAACTTTTTTTTTACAATGACAAATCTGTTGTGCCGAGAAAATCATTTTAGTTACAAATTTATTTACCTTTGTTACGACCGAAATGCAGAGATTGGACCAAGGATGTACCTATGCACAGCAATACTTATAAATTACTTTCATGCATCCACAACCACATAATTTATTATAATTTTGTTGTGCTTGAACCTGGAGAGAAAATCTGATACTGCTGCTATTGCTGCTGCAAGGCTAAAAATAGAAGAATGGAGAGAAATAAAATATCGGGAGTGTTTTTTCCTCCAAGATCAATGGTATCAGGTTTGTCAGTCACGCTTTTGTGGTCAGCTCAGCAGCGCGGCTGCATGACACAAGTCATCATCAACATCATAACACATTATATGTATCTTTCATCATGGAAACATTCTTAGCAGCATTACTAATAATAATAACAAGGCATAAAATATATTTTGTAAGGCATACTTACGTGACATTATTTTTTTCATCATCATCATCATATAACCATTCTACATAAGGGCATGGTCACACAGCATATAAATAGTCATCATGTGACATGGTTTATCATCATCATCACTCAGAACAAAAGCTCTGGATATACATATTATAATACCTACAGAATACAATACACTTCTATTATTCTTTTTTCTTTCTCTCTTTCTCTCTCTCAGAAAAAAATATGTGGCCGTCCACTAGCAAAACCAGAAGGATGATGACAAGGGAAAATTCCGTTGATCACCCTTGCATGTAGAGAGAGAGAAAGAAAAAAAAGTAACCACTTTCTGGTTGTCAGAGGATCACCGCAAAATTCCTTTTGATCCCTGTGTGTCCTTTCATTCATTCTTTCCTGTTCTATATACTATCTACCTATGTATGTGTGTATGTACACATAGGTAAATAGGCATATGTGTGTGTGTGTATGTGTGTATGTGTGTGCATGCATGCATACATGTATCATACATGTCTGTTCTTCTATGAGCCCCGAGACAGGAAGTGAACCCGTGATTCCTATATATATTTTCCTCTTCTCTTTTCTCCTGTAAAATAAGCATGTGCCCATAAAAGGAATCTCACGTAGCAAAAAAAGGTAGCCGGCGATAAGCGCTCCATACCAAAATCGCTCCAAGGACCAAAATCGCTCCGTACCAAAATCGCTCTATACCAAAATCGCTCCGTACC
>JAHZNC010001199.1:0-10316 GCA_027744095.1 Zhuqinia jingwanae
CTATCACAACTTGTTGTCCTTCAAGGATGTTTTTGATGGAATCTCTGAATCCTTTTCACTAACCCTATTTCTTACTTGTTTATGTTCCCTGAAAGGTGACCAGTCGCGTTGAACCATTGTACTTGGAGTACTCGTTAACAACAAACAACTTCATGGTTCCAACAAGGGTTATCGATCAAGACAATATGGATTTGTGGAAGAATTTCATAACCATTTTGGTCAACATCGCACTGGTCGACGTCTCCCCTGAACAATGTCAAGCTTTCAAATGTTACGAATGTAAAACGGGTAGTGCGTTGGAGGTAATCCAGGGGAGGAAGTTGAATCCTTGTGCCATATACATTGCCGATAGGAGCAATGACCGCTGCTGACCGAACAATGCTTTAGAGCTCAACGCACCCTTTAGAATACAGAATACTTGATTTTGGGAAAGAAAGTGGAACTAAAGGGGAATCTGCTATCTGACATAAAGGGTGACCTCAAAGGCAACATGTGTACTGGAGATTGCAACCACAAAAAAATCTTGATCATCACGCTTTGGTTTGTGCCATGTGCCAACCAAAAATCTACCACAAATTCTTACTGAATTTTAAATTATTTAATATTTACAGCTATTCCAGCTTATTATATTGAGTATATGTATCAGATGTTTTTAGAATCGCGTATTATTAGAATCGCGTAGAATAGTACGTATGTATTGTATTTATGTGTTTTAAATATACCCATCATCATGATAGCGAGAACACAAGTGGTCATGGTCATTGTACGATGTTAAAAATAGGAAATTGTTAATTCTATACTCGTACCGTGAAAAAATAATCAAAAATATATTTCGATGTGTATACTTTATATGATACTAGAAAAGTGGCCCGTTTTCAACCGGGAAAAATATATAAGTACAATTATAATAATGGTGACCATTAGTTACACATGCATAATTTTAGATGACTTGATAGAGTTTCTGGCTTAAAAAGTCTGCGCAACGTTTATTTGTCATCTAATTTTCATAAATTATGTACCAATGTACTCGAAAGGAAATGATTTATCAATGAACACAGGTTTTGTCTCACTTTATTTATTCACGACAAATTAGACGTAAATATTCTCATAACTTGACTACTAAAAGTGTTCTAGAAACGTGACCCGTTTTTGAGCGGCAAAAAATAATATAAATATAACGTTTGCCGGTAAACTGGCCAACCTTTCCCGGTAAAATGATTCCCGGCCAACATATCCCAGTGTGGACTGTTCCCGTGTGGACAGTATACTGGTGTGGACTGTTTCCGGTGTAATGTTTCCCGGTATAATATTTCTCGGTGTGGACGGTTTCCAGTACGGAAAGTTCCCAGTGTGGACAGTTTCCCTTGTGGACAGTTCCCGCTATAACCTTTCCCTGGGTCAGCATTATTATAATTGTACCTATATTATTTTTCCCGGTCGAAGACGTGCCATTTTTCCTGGTACTGTTAGTGTATTTAAAAAAATCATAGCACCAGAAAAATTATCGCTCTATCCCAATGGGCATGTCGCAATTTTACATCTCCACTACTTTACATCTACAGTCGCTTCTACGACATTCGATGAAATATCCATTCGATGTGTTCACGAAATAATGACGCTTTGTCTCCACAACTATAGGGCTACATAAAACCATACGCATTCGTAACTAAATCTTACTGAAATCGTATACTCAAGTATAAAACAGCAACCCTGTCACAACTACAAGCATATGATATCGTAAAAATATTGCACAAATTACTGGAACTAATTATATATCATACTGAAAATAAGCACAAATTTTGAACATTTATTTACTTCATATTAAAAAGTTGATTTGTTTCTTGTTGATTGTAAAAAGGTAAATCTTTCAAGTAGTGTGATTTAAATCAAAGTATAATGGGGAAAGGCAAGGTAAAACATGATTATAATTTGTGTCCACGTTCAAAGAGAAGAGTAATTAAAAATCGAGTGTTAGAATTTAAAAATAACTGTGAAAACGTCGGTAATCAGTCGTTGCTGGAAAGGGCAACCGGAAATGACAGTGATAAAAATTGTGAGGATCCGCCAAATTTATCAGACATGTGTACTAGTGATTTACCCAGTCAGAGTGATGAGGACATTATAGCTGATCGGGCATGTGTAATTTTTTTTTGAACAATGTTGGTGAATCATGCAATGATTTCGAACGTAGTGATGAAGATTCAAGCGATTCATATTCTGAAGAGGAAGAAACCGATCCGCTGTTGGATCAATTAAAATGTTGGTTTTTAAAACACAACATCACACGATCCGCATGCACGGACTTGTTGCACCTTCTCAAGCAACATATCTGTTTCAAATCCTTTCCTTCGGATTCAAGAACAGTTTTGCAAACACCCACTGTTACTACAACTAAGGAAATGGGAGATGTACGTTACGCACATTTTGGTTTACAGCCTGCTCTTCACATGATAATTAAACAATGTGACATTTCATCTTCTAACCCAATAATGCTTCAGTTTAACATTGACGGACTTCCTCTTTTCAAAAGTAGCTCCACCGAGTTTTGGCCAATACTTGGCCATGTAGTGAACACAAATACTGTCTTCACTGTTGGAGCATACTGTGGTAAAAAATGCAAGACTAAAGGCCACTCGGGTTATTATGGATGCGGAAAATGTGACATCAAAGGAAAATATGTAGACAACACTGTAGTGTTTTTGAAACAGAACGGCCAAGCACGTACAGATATTTCTTTTCGAACTCAACTTCAATCTAGACATCACAATGGAGACACCATTCTTACATTCCTTCCAATTGACATGATTAAATGTTTTCCATGTGATTACATGCATTGCGTATGTCTTGGAGTCACCAGAAAGCTACTAAAATTATGGACAGATGGGCCCAGGGATAAATTTAGAATCCGGCAATATTACGTTGATTTAATCTCAGCAAAGCTTTGTGACATTCGTCCATTCATTTGCTCTGATTTCAGGCGGAAACCCCGATCTCTGAAAAAGTTGGATAGATGGAAAGCAACTGAGCTACGAACATTTATTATGTATATTGGACCCATGGTACTTAAACCACCAAATACAGACATAATTTACTACCAACACTTCCTGCTGTTACATGTTGCTGTTAGATTATTAGCTGAAAAAAATCAACGAGAAGGTATTATATTTTGTGCAGATTCGCGTATGCAGTGCTTTGTTTACGAGTTTAAAGATATTTACGGAAGAAAACATTGCTCGTATAATGTGCACACATTACTTCATGTTGCTGAAGACGTAAAACAGCACGGCTCCTTAGATAGCTATAGCGCATTTCCATTCGAGAATCATCTTGGCAAGCTTAAGCGCATCATACGGTCTTCGAATGCCCCGTTACAACAACTGCACCGTCGACTTGCTGAGAGGGAGAGGGATGAAGGAAGTCCAGTAAGCACGCCGTGCATCTTTTCATTTCTTCGCTCCAAAAAAGGAAAAGCACACGCGATTCACTTTCAAGATTTCATTGTCACAATCAGTACTCCTGATAACTTCGTACTTCTGACTGATGGTAGAGTTGTAAAAGTTGCTGAAATTTTAGAAGCAGATACAATTTTAATTAAAGGTTCAACGTTCCGAAACTTAAAAAGTCTATTTAAGTACCCCTGTGACTCAAAATTGTTGAACCTTTTAAAGATTAGTGGTGAAGGTGACCAAACGTATATGTGTCCAGTATCAGTAATTAAATCGAAGTTATTAGCAATTCCAATTAGCGAATTTAAGTTTGCAGTGTTCCATGTTATACATAGTAAATATGGGTGACGACCAAATAAATTACATACATGTCGTTGTAGAATTTCTTTCCGAAAATTCCGTCGAGGCTGTTCCGTTATCATGGATCAAAGAAGATCACTGCAGCTGGCCTGATAATGAATCATTTGTTTATATTAAAAAGGCTGTGAAGAAGAGCTACCCGTGTGCTGATCACTGGCCAAAGTATGAAATAAAAATCATGAAACAATTTCGTGAGTTGCTAAATTTCCTTCAAGTAATTTCATAATTTGTTTGTATTACAATTTGTATAATGACGTCAATACTTTAAATCTCCTTTAGCTTGTTACAAGGAAGCAACTCGGATGGCCAAGGTGGCCTTAGACACGTCTGATCTATCAGGATCTAAAAATAAAAAGGACTCCAACCTTCCTCCGACCTTATGCAGTCATCCTCTAGCTTCTTCCCGAGCAACAGACGAACTTGTAAGTAAGGCGCCCATGTCTTGAGCTTGTTAGTACCTCAGCAGTTTACGGCATTCCTGAAGAGTCGCGGGTAATAACTAAACGAATATTGCCTTAATTGCCCACAAATAATAAAGTAGTATTATATAAAAGTATTTTGTATTCCCATCAGCTGACTCTGCGCACAGAAAAATTAGAATCTCTGCCAGACATCCCTATTTGTGATAAAATAGAATAAATGTTACATTCAAGAGACAAAATCACAATTGATTTGGGTGAGCTTAAAATGTTTATACAAATAAATTACCAATTAGTGATTTTAAACTAATGGCACTGAATTGACATGCTTTTCGTTCCACACAGAGTTATGCGACAAGTTGCTCAGAAAGATCGAAAAACTGCACTTGGATGTCAAAGCAAATAGGTCAAAATTGGAGCAGATTTTGAAGTACCAACTTGCACAAATCTCAGCAACGAGAAGATGGGAAACCACGATTTAATTTCCCTATCCGTACCTTTCCTCTTAGAACAATCAATGATTTAAATGCGATGGAGGCATTATTGATTGAAAGGTCTGAAGTCAGGGAACGTCTGGTAATAATACATATTTATATTTTAACTGTGTAAATCAGGTTCCGAAATTGATGTGATTTTTCTGTTAACGCAGGTCGGAATCCTGAGGGCGTGTGGCAGAGTTGACATTGATGATGCGGTAAAATTCACAACATGCGTTTTGCGAACGTTATTGTGTCGTTGTTTTCGTTCTCTCTTTGAGTACCCCAACCCATACAACGTGCCATCATTACGTAGCTGGGGTACATCAAAGAGAGAACGAAAACAACGACACAATAACTTTCGCAAAAAGCATGTTTTGAACAAAGGAGTTTGCCAAAAAAGTACAGAATGCTTTTAATAGAGCAATATTTTTTCTGCTGCTATGATTTTTTTAAATACACTAACAGTATAACCCTTATCAACTTGTCGCTAAGTATAGTAACGAAAATAATTCTCATTCTACTCATTTATAGCTTTCGAATGATGTCACATGCCATATAGGAACAATTTATTTTTAAATAAAGTACAACCCTACAGGGTTTTTGGAACAACTTTTTGTTTGCAAACCGGTTTAAAAAAAATACATAATAAATATATATTTAATCTTATTCTACTGATTGATACCTTTCGAATGATATGTCACATGTTATGTAAAAACACTTTTTAAAAATAATTTATAATCCTACAGGGTTTTTTGGGCATAACTTTTGTATTTTCCAACCGTGTATTTCCAAACATGACTTATGATTATCAATGTTGACACCAAGTTTCATAAAGATCAGCCAATCCGTTCAAAATATTTTATCGAAAACGTACTTTTTGCCAAATTTTCATGACCCGATAGGGTTTTTTGCTCATATTTCAAACATAGCTAAGATTACCCGCCTCGCCAAGACGATCATTTCTGCATACTTTGGTGCATGTAGCTTTTATGGTTTGCGAGATCATAGGGAACATACAAACAAACAGACTTTCACAAATATATATAAGATTGTGTGGCTTGGTTGGTAGTTCTGCAGCTGTGTAGGTACGAAAATAAATCTGTCTCTATTTTGTATGAGTTTAATAGTTTACGCTCTTTGTATGGATCATTTCATTTTCATCCTTGCATTACGTCCTGCGCCTGATGGTGGTTATTATTACTATAACTGATTGTTCGTCGTAAGCAGTTCATCAATCTTCACATTTTCAGCTGTAATGAAATCCAACACTTTAGAGAACGTTACTACAAGCGCTACGTTATTATGTCCGTCAAATAAACAAGCGTATATATACCACAACACAAGCAAGGTAGAATAGATGAGATGAAGTTTTCTCTACTACTAAATCTCTACTTATTTGAAATAATTAGCTGAACAATGAAAATAGTAGAGTGCAGCCGTTAAATGTACTTGTACCGATATATTAAAGGTATACCCACCTATTATACCATCATCGTCGCCTCATTGTAACATTTGTAACAACCATCAAACCAACAATAATAAAAGCCAAAGATAGGAATTCGAAGAAAACTGAAAAGAGTGTAATAATGGCAATTAAGCAGGGTCGAGCGTAAAGCAAAAACTCGCCGCTTTGATGATAAACTACATATGTATAACATCAGCCTTTTACAAACAATGTACACGTAAAAATCATCTTAATCACATGATATAATTGCGTTTTGGTTTTAAATTTCATACCTTTTTTTACTTTCATCATCACTTAACGTCGCATGCACGTACGCACACATAAATACATTCAAATAAAGATTTCTTGATGAGTAGATTTTTTCTTGAAATTTTGCAGAATAATGATATTCAAAAAGTGCAAGCAAATAAAATAGAATAAATAAATTTTGAATGGTTATATCAATGATAACTTATCATCAGCGTTGATAACCATCTTATTGTTTGATTGATTAATTAATTGTATTGTTAGATATTTGTATGCGAACCATTACGCACTTAAGTGCCAGTCAACCCCCTGACAATAAGTGTACTTAAACGACATGAGCAAGTTGTTTGGGAATCTATCATTTCGACATTTGGCATGACCTTCAAGGTCAGGGATTAGTGCTGATCGATTCGCAAACAGCACGCTATATTTTCTGGTGGTTGACACGTTAATTATTGGTGAAATGCAGCCATTTAAAGTGACAAACGTTCCTGTTCCTACACGCCTTGCTCAGAACTGAAGGATTTTATAATGTGTAGTTGAAGCATATTAGTACTATTAAGGCCAATATAATTTCAACAAAGCTTCTGGTTTGGTTATCTTATATTTTCTCTGATGGCTGGCTGGCCAAGAGAGAGAGAGTAGGACTTTGCCGACCAACCATTCAGTCAAACAAAGGCAGCCACAAACCGCAAATAACTTGCACTTGTGACACTGAATTCACTAGGATACTTTAGGCCAACTCAATGCATGAATGAATGCATTGCGACCTATGCATGAATATAATATTGGTAATTGCGAATAAGCGCAGGGTGAATTATCATTGATACAAGTGAAATAGTCTAAATGATCTAGAGTTTGATATAATATGCGACGGCTGTGTAGTTATAATGTTCAATGCAGCTATTATACAGCTCATTACTCTTTTCTGACTTTGAGAAAAAATAAAAGAAAAAACTTTAAAAAACCAACAAGCAACGAAATATATATTTTTTTAAATGTACTTGTATTAAGGGCTTGTTTCTTTTCGCTTTGTTTTCTTTTCATCTTCAACAATCAAAAGCTCTCTTTTTGCAGGTAAGGTACCGTGTGTGTGTGTAGTAAAAAAACTACAAAATAATGCGATAAAGCAGGTCTTGAGCCTTAAAAAATTGTGTTCTTGTCTTGTCAAACAAGCAAACAATCAAAGTGTCGTTTTTCTCAGTGCCTGAGACTTTGCTGACTTTCTGAAAAACAAAACAAGAACAAAATGGGCCATAGCACAAAGCATTGCAACAAATATGTATATTTTATTGCAGCAGCAATTTGAAATATATTTTGCAACTTTACTGATTGTTAATGTCGTAAATTGCAACTGCAAGGAGACCAGACCGTAGGCTATAGAGTGCGCACATAAATATGTATGCTTATGCTTGTGTATGAGTGTGCCTTTGTTGAAAATATTTTACTCCTTTCCTTATGAATTGAATCTCGATTTTTGACTAAATCGAAAGTTGAATGGTTTAAATTGAAGGCTGTTTTTAACCAGAACAGGTCCCACTCAATTGTAATCACAATCGGCATAGGACACTATAATAGGTGGTTGTGCAGGTAATATATGGATAATATAACATACCTAGCTACATACATAGGTACACTATATTATATGTATCTATGCAAGGATTTTACAATTTCATTCCTTCTTGTGATCATGATGAGAAAAGGTGTGCAATTAAGGACAGCGACACAGGTGTACTTAAAAACTCTGCTTAAACTCTTTTATGTTTACTGGTTGTGAGTTTGTGAGCACTTGAGAGTCTTAAGATGCTTTACTGTTGTGTAGTAAATCTGCGAAAAATACTTTGAAAATGACAATTTGTTCGCAAAATCCATTATTTCTTCATCATTATTGTTATTATTTATCCTCCTCATGATCCTTATTATTATTGTTATTTTAATGGAAGAGCATATATGTAAACCACACGCACACCAAAAAGACCAGGCCAGACCAGAGAGACCACAAACTGGGATAATTAAGGATTCTTTGTTGGTTGGTACGTTGTCGTCAAAAAGCAGAAGAAAAAATCCCTGAGCTGATTTTTTCAGGGATTTATTGCAAAATTCAACATCGTAATGGAAGTAGATGGATAATGTGAATGTACATACCAAAAAATCTGTGCAGTTACTTTGTCAATTTTGTCAACTTTTTACGGTTTCAGCAGTCTCACACTCAAGTTCTTGTATGTACATTATGCTGCCGTAAAAAAGCAATGTACATACCAAAAAATCTGTGCAGTTACTTTGTCAATTTTGTCAACTTTTTACGGTTTCAGCAGTCTCACACTCAAGTTCTTGTATGTACATTATGCTGCCGTAAAAAGCAATAATGGTCATATTATTCGACGGTCTGAAACACAACAAAAAATGTATTATAATGACAGTAGATAATTTCTTGTACGAAATAAAAGAGGAAGAAGCAGCAGCAAAATAAAAGTGCCGTGCGAAGTAGTAGTAGCATTTTGTATTGTTGCGAAATTATTATAATGATCATTTATGGCTGTTGAAGATGAGAACCTTATTATTATTATTATAGGACACAAGAGACACACACCACCATCAACCAAGTATAGTGTGTCTGTGTGTAAAATTATGCAACCATATTGAAAAATAGAGTTTGTTCATTATAAATCTTGAAAGGAAGAAAAAAAATCTTCACTGCAAAAATGCAGGGTTCCTTGTCTTGTAATAAATAAGTCGAATTATATTTGAAGAAAATGAGAACAAGTCTCTTATCTTGAGAGCTCAATAGGAAGTGCGCCCGTAAATGGGCTCTTTTGTCAATTGATCTTGCTCCAACAATGCATTTACGATCATCTTTATCTCCAATTTTTTTGGCTCAATAATACAAATATAGACAAAGGGGAAAAGGTTCAAAACGCTCAAAACCAGAAGGTTAAAAATAAATAAATAGGTAGCTCGTGAGTTGTTGGATGATGATAAATTTAAACGTATCAACATGACCAAGTTTACTGAAACGGTTAGACGATTAAGCTCCATCAGCGGAGACTTTTTGGCTTGTACATTAAAAATTTACATTTTATTTCCACACATCCAGAAATCCATTTTTAGTAAATAATCCGATTTTGAGTAAAAAATGTATTTTTGTTTCTAAGCATGGCTACTATATCAGTTATCAGCGTACTCAAATGAATGCTTTGATCGTGTCAGTTGGTTTGAAGAGTGAGATGGGGACAATGATGAGAGGACGTACCTCACTATTTTGAATTTCGTCATCATGATATACCATCATTGCGCCGTGATAGTCGTGTGGTTAAAAAAAGGACAAGCCAACTACCGCTGCGCTTGCGCTGACAAAAAAATATTCAGGATCCCATCGACATCATTCATCTCAGCACGACTTTGCTCTTCTTTCCTTCGTCAACACAACGGCCTCATACGTCTCCTTTAAGCAAAGTAGCAATCGCAATAATGGCAAATTACAATCACGATCATCTTCTTCAATCCAATATTCTTATTAAATGGCATGTACGCACTAATATTGATGATGGCGAGGTAATGATGAGCCTTTTTATTGCTGAATTAACGGCAACACAACACAATCATTTTGAGCACGCATCACTCGCAAAATATTTCTGTATTGATTTGTTGGGCAGTCAAAAAATATTGGGAATTGAATTTGAGAAGTGGTGATAATGTAATAGTAATAATAAACCCTATTAAGGCAGAACTAAGGACCGTTATAATGCTGTTTAAAAAGCTTATAGTGCTGAAAATAGTACTGCGTTAAAGTTCCCATACTACAGTATGTTTGTGCCAAGTTTGGTGCAAATCAGAAAACGTATACTGTTTTTGTGATTTTACCCCCTCTGGCGGCAGCCTAATGAACTTAAAGCGTTGAAAT
>JAHZNC010001200.1:0-19299 GCA_027744095.1 Zhuqinia jingwanae
CTTTTTTGAGAGTGAAAAGTACACCACTTTTTTTCATCAGTTGATTTATCTGGAAATATGCCTACTTGGTCTAGTCTGCTTCCACTTCCTGTGGGAGGTTGGGCGTAGGATATTTTACTGCAGAGAGAAAGAGAGTAGGCATATATGTATATAGCTATGTACCTATATATATTATATGAAAATGTGTATAAAAGCATACAAGTTGTCAATGAAAAGTAGTATACACGGGAAATTTGCATATGGTACAGGATTTTGTATATAAGGTACATATGTAAAAAACTAACTTTCTTCTTGGTACTTGAGTTGAAAGTCAACCAGAGACTAGTGAAAAGCTGCTCGCTTCAAGATTCAAGTGTGATTTGATGTGATGAGAAGAGAGAGAGAGAGAGAGAGATGCCTTGACATGGAAGAAAGGAAAGTGAGAGAGAGAGAGAAAAAAAAAAACTTGAAAAGTCGACGAGGAGAAGTAGTAGCATTTGTTGGAGAGGCATTTTGAATGGGTTGCTGATGCTTCAGTTCATAGAAGCAGTAGTAACGCTGAGACACGCACGCCATGTCATGATGCCATGCCAGCAGTTATATGTCAAATATATTCTTGATGTTATTAATAGACTGGCATAACTTATCACATGCATTTACTTAACATAATAATAATAATAACAATAACAAATGAGCGCACAGCACACTGACGTTTTTGGATGTTGGATGGAATATAAGTGCGTATATAGCTTTTCATTAAAATGGTGGAAAAGGGAAGGAAAAAGAAGATGGAATCGTTGCCACTTTAATTGTCAACAAACAGTGTTGAGTGTTGACGTTGACCTATGAATAATGACCAGATTGTGTAGTCTAGACCAACTAATTCATTTGCATATTTTTATATAAATAATAACGCATTATCATATACATTTAAGAAGATATAAAAAATGCATATTATTTTTATCATTTAATGACGCGATATACAATGCTGATAACTAACTGTTTTTTAATACTACTTTCGTTATATTTTTTGCCGATAAGCTCGTACCCATCTGAACCCATGTATAAATAAACCATGTGCACTTATGTCTGCATTATATCTAAATGTAGTTGTCCCCAGCCGGTCCTCATACGATCAGATTTTTTTTTGTTTGGTGCGTGCTATATATTATAATATGGGGTGCGACAGTGAAATTGATCTGCTTTTCTCTCTCCTTCTTCTGCAGATAATGCCTTTATATTTCTACATTCTAAACATATGGATGGATAATGATGACATGGTGAGAGAGAGTGTGTGTGTGTGTGTGAGTGAGTGAGTCTAACGAAACTTGGATAAAGTATAAAAAAATCTGTTCGGAGAGAGAAAGAGAGAGAAAATAAAGAGTGAGCTGTGTTTGTGAGAGAAAGAGAGAGAGAGAAAGCGGAGATTCTCTCTCATGCAAAATACTTACTCAGTGGATGTTTGGTGAGTAATAGTAATAATATGGAACTTTTATGTATTGTTTGTTTGACTTTGATTTATAGGGCTTTTACTGTTTTCAAAAAACCTCTTCGGATCACTAAAAAAAGGAGAGAGAGAGAGAGGAAAAGGGAATAGCTTGATAATAAAAAAATACTAGTAGTCGTTCGTAGTATTTCTACATACTTTACACATACACGCTTTTAATAATACTGGTAGTCTTACTTCAAACAAGAGATATCTATATATTCGGAAAGAAGAGTGTTATTGTTGTTGTGTGTATGCCATTACACACACACACTCGTACTATTAGAGGCGACATTAGAATATGCATATATCACTGATAGATTCCAAGTCAGTCACTTCCTCTCTTTTTTTATCCAGTATCATATATGTAGCCCCATGCGTCAGCTTTCTCTTTTTTTTCTCTGGTGTTCTTCAGCTTTTTTTTGTACGCATACATTTTTTACTACTCCAATTGCTATTACTGCTGTTGTTGTTATTATTTTTATTATTCCTATTTCTTCTACTTCCCTCATTTATACTTTTATTTCACTTATTTTTCCCATTATTTTTCTTTCTACTACACACCTTGTAAAAATATCCATCGACTATGTGTATTTAACAAGAAGCATACGCTAAAAAAAAACTTTTTATGTTTACGTGGAATAAGAAAAAGAAGATATATCTCGAGAAAATAAATTTCAGTTTAGATCATTATATAAAGTTGTTATGTTTTGCATTTTCTCTTTTTTTCTGATCAGTGCGATATTCCTTTTCAATCAAAAGCTCTGTATTTTGTATTAAGGTACACGCAATTTATTGATAGATCAGACGAGAGAGAAAATTTGTTAGCGAAAAAATATATTGTCATTTGAAGGAATGTACATTAATTACAGGAAGTCATCATCATCATTATAGCTTTCATTCAATCTTCCATGATGAGTCCGCTCTCCCATTCTCTCTTTTTTTGTTATTATCAATCAACAGATGTACATTATGCAAATGAGGTCGTCATATGACGCAAAAAAATAGGTGATATTATTCGCCGTATATTAATGTACCTATATTTTGCTCAGGCAACAGAAGGTGTTCAGAGGAGCTAGCAGCAGCCACATTTATCTTTTAGTATTTCAGGCACATGTATTACATCTCTGATCCATTCTGATCGTGACAATTGTATGAAGGTTCTCTCTTTGATGATGATGATCATCATCATCATGATAACAATGATTGTTGACTCGCATTTTTATTTTTTCGAATGACAGTCCTGTCATCACCTCTTGGCTCTCTTGTGTATGAAGTAGTAGCAGTGGTGGTGGTATAGTAGCAAAAGCAGCCAACGGCGGACAATGAAATGTGCGTAGAATATTGTATGATATATATTTTTTTCCTTTTGTGAAATTGTTTCTGTGCAACTGCTGCCATTCCTGTTTGGTAGAACAAAAAAATGAAAATGGAGATGTGAGCTGTGTACAATAATCGGCATGACTTTGTACCACCATCAGTGGTACCACCAGCAGTACCTTTTGTAATGTCATGTCATCGCATCGATAGTCGAGTCGAGTTGGCTGGTATTAAAGGCTGGTTACATTTTTATCTTTTTTTACTCTCTCTCTCTCTCTTTCTCTGCGAAAAATACATGTATATCTTTCAACGTGATAACAGGAGGAATGAGTTGTGTCTGTGTGTATGTGTGTGGATGATAGAAATAGTAGGAAAAAGCCAAGTCAAAGAAGAAGAATTAATGGATGACAGGGAGCACGTCTCGTTTCCTATATGTCAGGATGATGATGATGATGCTGATGAGGAGGATTTTGTTTGCTGCTCTCTGCTATGTACAAACTGCGTATTCTTCTTCTGTTTTACCAGCACTTTTTTATTCTTGCTCGCCGTACAAAAACTCAACAGAGGAACACGTGACGAAACCGAAAGGCAAGTCAGAAACCGTGAAGTTTAGTTGACTTGACTTGGCGTTTCTAACTGTGTACTATGCGCTCTGTTTAGAGAAGGCATCATGATCATGATGATATGATCATATAGCCAAGCAAACCATCCTCATCATGGTTTGGTGATCTCCTCTCTTTTTTCTCTCTCTCTCTCTTTCTTCATCGTTCTCTTCTCATCCAGTAAGTTATGCGTGCATGCATATATACTTGCATACATACACATGATGCCAATGTCAGTTCACTTATTTTTACTGGCCAAAAAGGTTTGGAGATTGGATAATATTTTGTGGATTCTATCTATCCATCTGACTGAAAGAACGAATTTATTTTGGGATAAGTTATTATTATTATTATATATAAATGTTGCAATATAATATACTATTATGGAGTATATGGGATGCTACTATGTGCAATATTATGTAACACACATCACGAACCATTTTTTTAGTTGATATGAAGAGACAAGGTTTGAGATGTGAACGTGCATTGGATTAGAGTAATAAGCTGAAAGAGAGGAATAGGAATAGAGTGGAGGAATTAGTTGGCTGTATGATGATTATGGTGACGGTGGTGGTGGTGGAGATGAATGAATTATGATTGGGTTGCTTGTTACGAGACGTTCTCATAGTAATAGTGTAGTAGCTGCTTATATATACCATGTACACACAGACTATAGAGGAGAGGTATACAAAAAAAATAATAAGCGATGGCTCTCTATGCTGGTGGCATTTTATGGAACGTGCCTATGTCCTCATCCTCTCAAGTGAAAATAAACCGGGTAGTCAAGTTTGAACAGACGGATATATACAAGCATACCTCTACACACAGAAATAGACATAGCGGCTAAATAATCTGAGTAATATCAATTCATGACTATGATGAGTGAGTGGAAAATGCCATAAGCTTTTTTTTGGGCTGGGGAGAGTTTTTTTTGCAGATATTTTATGAAAAAGAGGTAAAAAAAAATGAGGATCTACTTTGCCATGTTGTGTGTGTTGGTATTTTTGTTGTAGATTAGTGTTATTAGTAGGTTTATTATTATTATTATGTATGAGTAAAAGCTGACTTGACTTGATTGCAAGTTTGTGTATTTATTTATGCAAGTACTTTGCTTTTATTGCAAACTTAGTTGGAGTAGTAGTAGTAGTAACAGAGGATTGAAAAATAAATGACAGGAAATGGTTAGCATATGTTGCATGTATGTATATATTATTACATGCAATATGTGTGTGTGTGTGTGAAGCCAAGCTAGCGTAGAAAATGAATTTAAAATTGATGGGTTTGTACGTTTTGAACGGTTGGCTGACATCATCATCGTCGTCGTCGTCGTCATTTATCTATAGAGCTTATGCCTACAAAAAGATACACATAATATGTGTGTATGTATGTACATAAGCCGCTTTTTCGGTGCGATTGGTTCACTCAAATCATATCTCTGCTCTCGTATCTGCAAGTTTGTGGTGGTAGTAGTAGTAGCAGTGGCTAGAGTCCCAGATATTTTAAACCTAAATACGTTATTATTATGCATATTTTATAATTTAGTTAGAATGTTTTGGCTGGTGATGGTGATGGTAGTATAGTGGTGGTAGGAGCTAACAAGGCTTCAATAATCTGTTTGAATGTTTAGAAAACCGACAACGTATAACGGTAAAAGGAGACATATCTGCTAATGCACTATGTACATATATTATTATGTGCTACTATACCTACATTCATGTGCTTATGTAAATATGTGAGATGCGAGTGAATTCAGCTAAATTGCTCCCCATTTGGCTGTACTGCCGAGAAAGGAGAAATCCGAGGTAGTATGTATGTATTTACATGTACCAATATGATATCGTATAATATGCATGTATACTACAACTTACTTTTTACCAGCAGCGGCATAACAGTTTTGTAGGAAAATTTGAGCCTGTGAGAATGTGTGTGTGTGTGTGTCTTTGTACTAAAAATGTACTTGTCTATCACCTTTTTGCACGAGCGGAGGAGCATCTGTCTGTTTGAGTAATAATATGCAAATTTCCAATGAAATGAACTGAATTTTGCATGTCATCCTCCACGACTACCAACATGTACAAATGGAGAGAGAGAGAGAGAGAATTGGTAACAGATTGCGTCTCTTCTTCTATCTGCTCTAATGTGATGCTGCTTGCCATATTTGCTACTGCCTGTCTGTTCCTTTTTTTTACTATCTAGGCAGGGCCAACAACGGTGATGGAGGTAGATAGATTCATAATATAATATGTACTTTGATGATCTATGTGGATTGAATGCATATGTGTGGATATTGCGATAAACCAAGTAAACTCACCATCAGCTTCAATGTTTTTGCTACAAAACCAGCAAAAAAATAGACAGAGAAATGGAGAGAGAGAGAGAGAGAGAGATGTTATCAAAAATATTATGTAAGCTGTGTTGGTGATGGGAAATGGGAAAAAAATGTGTTGGTATTGCAGTCGTCATCCTCCTAGTGGCACTTGAGGGGGCTATATATATCGATGTATATGTGTATATAATGCTGATAAAAAGAATACTAAAAAAAGAAGTCTGGAAAAAAAGCAGGATAAAAATGTTTTAAATCACAGTGACAATCTCTTTTCGCTCTCATCTCTCCTGCTGTTGACGGGAAAGGATGTTGGGAAATAATAATTCAAAAAAAATAAAATATTTGATTGCTGCTCCTACTGGAAAAGGAGCAGAAATAAAAGTAAAAATTCTATAAGTATATCCGATTCAATATATAAAATTTTAAGGCTTTTTCAATGAATATGGTATACATATTTTTTGATAAGATGTTTTGGTTTAGAAAATTTAGAGAGCATGAAATGTGGCATTGGCCACGTCATGGACTATATGATGACGATGACGACGATGATATAACGGCCAACGATGATCTTTGGTTGAGTGAACTGGAAACGTTTTGAATCTCTCTCTCTCTCTCTCTGCTCTCTTGATTCTTGGTTGATTTTTTTTATATGGAAACAGGGCAGTTTGACTGACAGAGAGTGTGTGTATGTGTGTAATGTCAGGATAATCAAGAAAGGTTGAAAGAAGAGCAGAGGGAGCAAGACTGAAGTGGGGTTTTGGTGGCGTAATAATAATGATTCGCATTTACTCAGGCAGGCGTATGTTTTTTTGCAAAGGTGTATTTTCTACTTGAAATGCAAAGGTTGGCCAGACGCACACAATAAAAATAAAGTCCAACAGAAAGCTGTATTAGTTGTTCAGATTATATACATAGGTACATGGATTATATAGTTAACAACGCACCATAATATATTTTTTTCTTTAAGAAAAAAAATGAAATTCTTAAGGGAAAATGACTAACAAGTTGAGTGGCTGAGTGCACGTAGGTTTTCTGTCGTCGTTTTCAAGTTTTCAAGAGAGAAGAAAAAATAAACCAAGTAGTATGTGTAGTATTTTTGGGATGATCAACATGAGGACTTGTTGGAAGAAAATAAGAAATTACGTATATTGCTCCGTCGTTGTCGTCCTAAGAAAAGACATGGTTTTTGCTTACACTTTTTTCCTTCTATCTCTCTGCAATAAGTAAAAATACAAAAATACTCGGGCTATAAGACAAGATGAGGCATCAGCGACCCATTCATTCATTCAATTCTCTCTCTCTCTCTTATTTTTTTTCTCTCTCTCTTTTTTCAAGTTTCTTCTATCGTGTCCTATAGTACATTTCCTAGTTTTCAAAATAAAAATAAAAGCCAGCAGCTTTTTAGTCCAATTTTGGTAACGTCTGGAATTGCACCTCTGAGTCACATTTGTCAGTTGCTCTGTTAGCTTGGCTTTTTACGTTTATTTTTGTTCGTCTATTTTTCCTTGTTGGAGTTTCTTTTTGAGTGCTAACGCTACCATACTTGCTTGCAAGTGGGAAACGTTGAAAAGCAAGAATATGCTTTTGTAATAGAAAAAAAAACATGGCAGTTAAAGCATTATATTATGTATGTACATACGTAGCAAGGAAAAAGCAAAACAGCAAAAGTTGTGTATTAACAATTTTTGGGATTTACTGGTGAGATTGTAATAGAAAAAAAGACATGGCAGTTAAAGCATTATATTATGTATGTACATACGTAGCAAGGAAAAAGCAAAACAGCAAAAGTTGTGTATTAACAATTTTTGGGATTTACTGGTGAGCAGTAGTAGTGTACGGTTTAAGAATTGGTATGCATATTGAGGGGGAAGGGGGGAACATTCAAAAAAATATGTTGTATAATATATGCATTTACATATATGCCTGTTGTCATTATGTTTGTGTTGTTGGAGGGAAAAAAGCAGGAGCAGGAGCAGCAGTGAAAATGATGTTTCTGTTGCTTTTAACTTTTTTTTTTCTCTAAATAAAAAAAAACAACATACTTACAGCATTTGCTTATTCACTTCAATCTTATATTTCAAACTCTCAAGACTTGACTTGACGATTCAGGACACATGCACGTACCCAAGTATATGTGTTTTTTCTTCTTCAATTTTTAAGACAGTTTAGGTTACTTACAGCATACTCCCCCGTATATATATTTTTTCTTCCTAAAATGTTTGATGTTGTTTTGTTTTTAAACACATTTTCAAGTTAATATACATTTAAAAGACAAACTGTTATCTTTTCTTGCATTTTGAAAGTTTTGTTGTTGTTGTTGTTCATGATGATGATGATGATAAATATATGTACTATTGGATTGAAGAAGAAGGATGGCAGATTGAAGGATGCTTCTTTTTTTGGTTTTTAGAGAGAGAGAGAGAAAAGTCGTTTTTATGTCTTCTACTTCTTGGATTTGCGGTTGTTCGCTTTCTTGATGTTTTTTCTTGAGTGTATGTACTACATATTCCTCCTCACTCTTGTCCTGGGAAACTCTTCTGATGCTGCTAGTTTGATTATTTAGTCCTACCGATACTATAAATGCATATTTCCATATTATTATTTCATGTGAGGTTTTTTTTGTGGGGGAAGAAGAAAAAAATCTGTACAAATAGAAATCTCGGAAGATGCGTGGTGACACAAGACACAAGAAGAAGAGTATAAGAAGACGTACAAAAAAAACTTACCAAGAAAACTTGTATATTTTATTTTACATTTTATTTTCTCCTCTCCTTTTTTTCCCATGTAGAGCAAAAAGCGTGTATTTAAGGAAAATAATGCGCATACTGAATGAAGTGAGTAGTAGTATAAAAAAAGTAGGTACATGTATTATATTTATTTTTTTCTGTTCGTGTCGTACAGCTTCCTTCCTTTTTTTACTCTTCTCTCCGAGTTTTCATCATCGTCATCATCATCATCTTCTTCTTCTACTTGTTCTTCTTGCTGAATAAGTTTCGGTTTTTTACAAACTGATAAGGAAAAAAACTATATTTATTTTGTGTTTTGTAAGGTTTTCGCTTCTTATTTTTTGTACCTTTTATTTCCATTAATACCAGGGAAAAAAATGAATGTATGCATGAACTTGTCGTAGAATTTTTTGTTCAAATGTTGACTTTTTTTGTACAAAAGGAGTGTTTCTTCTTTTTCTTGCATTCATTCACATTCACACACGCTACCCAATTCATAATGCCGTGATGCCCTTTTTGCAATGTACAAAATATTTTACCTTTTTCCCCACGTCTACTCTACAACTCATCTTTTTTTTGAAAAGGATGAATGCCAGTAAAACAGGGATTTAAAAAAGTATAAGTAAGTATACAGACAAGAAGACAGTGGAGCGGAGTGGAAACGCTGATTGTGATTGTGAGAATGAAAACATGGAATACACTGCTTTAAAAAAAAACGGAATACATAATAACGGCGGCGTGTATATATGTACAAGTGCGGAGAGCATTTTAGAATCAGTGAGTAGACTCGATTGAGTAGACTCTATTTTTGTAACAGCATCTTCTTCTCTCTCTCACACACATTTTCTCGAAAATGATGAAGAAGTAGAGAGAGGTAGAGAGTGATGCAAAGGCTTAGAATCCATGTTAAAAAATAAAGAATGAGAGATGGAGGAGAGGACCTCATTACTACAGCAGCAGCCGTGTGTTCTCATATATGTAAGAAGGCTACCACCGGTATATATTATTATTTTGTGTGTGTAAACATGTATGAAAAAAACAGAAGAGGCTTTACTCAAGGCACACACGATGATGATAATGATGATGATGAGAAATATAATTTGAACTTGTTTCGCTATTTCCTTTTTGGACTTGTGTGTGTGTGTGTCTACTTTCCGGGTATATTTCCCAGAAAGTGATTACATGAAAATAAGATAGTGACAAGTGTGCATACATATATGCATACATGGGGAAAAGGCGATAAAAAAGTAGAGAAAAAAATACAAGCTTGAAGAAGAAGGATAGACACCATTACCCCCCGCATCACGCTGCGCTACTTTAGCTTTGCTACCCCTAGTTATTTTTTTTTCTTCGGTTGATGTGTATGTTTATTTGGAGTGTGTAGGATTTTGATTTTTTTTTCTGCGAGAAAAAAAAAAGCAAAACGAGGTAATAATAGGAAAGTATTTTGCCCGTATACTTGTTTATACGTTTAGGTGTAACATCGAGAGAAAGAATGCATTTTGTATATTTGCGGTGTAGTAAGTAGTATTTGCAGAAAAAAGCAATCTTTTTCTACTTATTTATTTTTTTCCTACAAAAAAAGTAAAATGTTATGCTTATGATGAGCTCCTTTTTCTTGTGGTTTTAGTATAAAGGAGGGGAAAAATACATATCAACTTATTTTCTACTGCTTTTTCATAATATGGACTATAGAGCATTTGTCGTTAAAGAACACGGTTATTTTCAATGATGGCAATAAGATGATGGGAAGTATGCCGCCGTGGCTATTGTATTAGCAAGAAAGAGAGAGAAAATGTAGGTGGATAATAATATGCCTATCATTCTTCCTTATTTGAACTTTCCGTCTTTGTTAGCGTGAGCACTCTGCTGCTTGTTCTGCTGTAAATGTGAATATAGTATATATTATTATTAGGTTTTCCAGATACAAAAAGAAGGCTATTTTTCGAATGTATCACCATCATGATCATCATCATTATTATGTAGATTGATATTGTGTCTCTATATATGTAAAACAGAACGACGGTTATTTATTTTTAGGTAGTTGACTTCAGTCTCTGTAGTATTATGGTCTGGTTGATTTTTTTTCTTTAAATCTGCAAAAAATATATAAGAAAAAACCGGGGGAAAGGGATAAGAAAGAGAAGAAAAAAATGCTTTGTTAGTTGAACTCTGGGTTTTTACGGGTTTTATTTATTTTTGTGTGCAACGGTAACTAAAAAACTTTCATGTTAAAAAAAGTATAAAAAGGGGGAAAAGAAATTTTGTGTGAGACTGACTGACTACTGCTTGTTATGTTGCACCATACCGTTTTCCATATATATCCTTTCCTGGAAAATAAAATATATGTTATTTTTTCCTGGTAGCCGTACCAGGCTGGAAAGAGCACCAAAAAAAACTATCACAAGTCTACAACTGATAAGTAAAGTCAGTCACCACTGCCACGACCACCACCACCACCGCCTTCTTCTCTTCTCGTTTTTTTTTCATGACACTTGCGAGCGATATATATTTATAAATACTTATTTATGTATGCACACATGCATACTTGGTGCTAAAGCTCGTGAGTAAATATAAATCTTTTCTAAGAAATGGTCTAGAGTCTAAAAAGAGAGAAGGAGAAGATATTATATATTGGGATGCAAAAATAGTGTAAGGTTTTGGTGGTGTTGCTGATGATGTGATGTGTGTGTGTGTGTGCGTGCATTGTTTTCCCGTGGCTGTTGTGATGCCCTTTTCCGACGTGAACAGTCACATAGGAAGAAAGTGATTTCCTGCCTTTCCTTTTGTTACGAAGCTTGTCTTATTACTGACAAGCTAGTGAAACAAGAACAGAGAGAGAGAAAGATATGGCCTACTACTACTATATACATGGTAGATGCATGAAAGTAACAAAAATTATATGTATAACACGTCGGTTGAATGTGGTGGGGAAGAAATAAAAAGGGAAAGTAGTATAAAAAAAACGAGGAAGCTATCATGATGATGACGTGTTCTGTTCATTTGGTTCCAGTTGTTCTAGTAGTGCTGCTGGTATTTTTTTATGCTTTACTTTTTTTCCCTCTTTAAACGCTAAGGCTGGTCTGTCACCATTAAAGTTGCTGCAAGGCTTAGAAGAAGAAGAAAGGCATTTTTTATTGTTCCTTTTTTTCGTCAAAAAAAATATACCATGTTCATATGTGTATCTTTGTGAATGTATCTATGTGTATAGGTTGTGAGAGGCGAAGTGCATGAAAAAGAGTAATGGTTTTGAAAAAGCACATTTTACGTCTGAAAAAAGACGCCGACGGGTGACAGACACACCGAGAGAAAGAGAGAGTATTATATTAAATGACCTCTGGGTTATTTCGCATGAACTGGCTCTGCTCAATCTAGACTTTTTAATTGCGTTTGTTTTTAATGATAATGGACAGGAAATCGGATTGAATTGAATTTCGTAATAATAATAATAACATATGCGTTATGTACATACATATAAATATATATTTGGGCTACTCGGGTGCAAACTAATAATGACTAATGGAAAAAGTGAAATATGTGTAGTGACGGAAGTTAAATATATTCCGTCTAAAAAGAGACATGCATATTTTAACATAATTTTACTGTAAAAGGTACACACTAGTAAATTATATTAAAATGAGAGAGACTCGCCCCCTTTCTCACTTGTCGCAACTCAATCACACACACACACACTTATATCATTGTCTGTTTAGGCTTTACTTAAATAGATACAGAAAAGTGGAAGAAATGTAACTTGATGTAATGATAATGCATAGTGATATGTTATGTATATATGCAAAAGCATTTAATGGAGTGGTGGGCCATTTCTAGGGCATTTTCTTTCTTTTTAATGTTGGGAGCTTTGCTAGGCAGGCCGAAACAGAAAGAGAGAAAATTTATTTAAAAAAAAAGGAAGGAAGGAAGGATTGACGGAGAAAATTTCTTTTGCTTTTTTCGGGCTCTGCTTGCCCTGCCTGCTCTCTTATTGTACATTTATTTACTTTACTGCTTGTGTAGTGGTGTGTAGGTGTTTCCAAAAAAAGGGAAAATGTACACACAGCTTTGATTACACTCCTACTGCTGATACATCTCTTGCGAAAGTAAAGTAGGTGCTTTTTTTTACTGTTTTTGTGTATGAGATAGATATAGAGAATAAGATAGAGAGAAGGAAAATGCCGATGAGAAAAACAGTTAGTATGCTTACTTTGCTATTTTTGTGCTGTTTTTCTTCTTCTTCTTACTGTTGCTTTTCGTTCTCGCTTCTTGTTACTAATTTGCTAATTCCCATTCTTTCTTACTGACTATGAGTCACTTTTAGAATGCGACTAGAGAGGAAAAGGTGCTTCAAATTGCTCGTGTATTTTCTTCTTCTTTTTGGATCCTTTTGTTGCGCCCAGCTATATATTTTTTTGGATGTTCAACTAATGAGCACTCGTTTTAATTATGAAAAAGAAGAGAGAAAAAAGTCGTTTTCTTGTTTTTTTTTCCTTCATCTCTTGAAAATTCTCTCTCATTTTCTCTCTTGGTGTAAAGAGGATTCAAGGAAAATGTATCGACCCTACAACAAGAAAGGGTATCCTCTCTCCTGGGAAAGAGATAGAGAGAGAAGTCGAGTCGTAGTCCAAAAAGAAAAAGTATAGCAATCTAGCAAAAGAAAAGTTGAAATGGACGATGGAGCGATGAGCATCTTTTTCTAAGTACCAATTTACTACAAAACTCAAGTCAAGTCACAAAGCTATATAGTTGATGATGATGATAGTGTGGTGGTTGGGGGTGGGTTTTTTAGTATACAGAGGCGAAAGTTTAATTCACTGCAATACTCGTTTTGTTGTTTGCTGATGCTGATGCTACAATGCTGCTCGGCTCAAGGAAAAAGAGGATGAGCTCTTTTGGTTGCTTGAGAAAACGATCATAAAAATGATAATGGGAACAAATGTCATCAGGTTTCATCCTTTCATTTTGCTCTGCTGCTGCTGCTTCTACTGCTTCTTCTTTTAATATCATCTTTCCTCTCTCTCTCTCTCTTTCCATAATACCATTTTGTGTGTTGGTTACTATATATTTTTCGGATTTTTGGAAAGAGAGGAAACCAAATCAAATCAGGTAGCAGCACTATATATAACGTTATTACTAACATCAAGTAATAATGATATTCCAGGGCAAGAAGAAGAGAAAAAAAACACAAACATTCATTCAACATTTTATAGAGACAATTTTAGAGCTAATAATAACACTACACTCACTCCTCTCTGGTGATGATGATGATGATGGTGGTGGTGGTGCTGGGCATACAAGAAAATTTGTAAAGGAATGCGGATCCCTTCTTCTCCATTTTCATCTTCTGAGTATCCTTTAATTCTTATTATTTTTTACTGGAGAGATATTAAATGGAAGATATCTTAAAATAAAGTGTTCAGCTGTGGCTTATAGCCTATTATCTGCTGCTGCTGCTACTGCCGCGTGTAAGCATTTTTTTTACTACTGGAACAATAAAAAGCGTAAAAATCAATTTCATTTTCTTCTTCTACGAAAATTAATCGGGGAAGACCCATAATGGTTTTTTTTGGTTAAATGGTCCCATAAAATGTATAACATATGCATGTACCATTTACTACTACACAGAGTAATTTTTTTATCTGTGCTTTTATTCCTTGATCTTCTCAAGACACACTCACAGAGAGAGAACTGATTACGCATTTAGAAGGGGAATAGTAATAATATCATAATAACAACTATTATTATCTTAATATGCACAGGAAATACTTTTGATGAGGATGAGAAACGACAATGATGATCATAATCTACAAACTACAAAGATAGTTTTAATAGAAGCAATGAACGACTTTAGTTTCAGAAATTCCCAAACAAAAATACTTTTTGTATTATAGAAAACCGAGAAGAGAGAGAGAGAGAGAGAGAAAGAAAAGAGAATAAAAGGACAAGTTTTATAGTATGTGCATTTTTTGGGTATGTTGGTGTAGAACTCGACAAATGGTATACAAGTTTAATAGAAAATGTGAAGAAAAGGGTATAATATTTTGCACAGTGCACACATAAATATTGTAGATGTGTGCACATACAAACATACTTTTTTATTAAAGATGTTATTATTATTTTTTCATAATGTTGAGGATGATTATGATTACGACGACAGGGCGGATGATTTCTGATTCTCTGTCTCTCTCTCTCTCGAGAACTGGTAGAAAGCTGCTTGCATATTTATACTTGGATTTTTTTTTGTCTGGTGGAAAAGAGAATCTGTTTCCAAAAAGAAGAAGAAAAAAAACTAGTGAGGACTAGAGAGATTGTTGGAGAAAATATATGTGTTGTACGTGTGCATAAATATAATGGGATGGTATATGGAGTTTAGAAGAAGAAGAGTGTGTATGTGTTTGTAAGAGAAAGAGAGAGGCGCATGTTGTTGAGCACAGCTACTAAATAAATCAGAAAGAATTTGCCATATTAAAGATGAGAAGAGCGGCAATAAAAGGCCGTTTAGGACCTTGGGTTGACTGGCTATAATAAATNAAATCAGAAAGAATTTGCCATATTAAAGATGAGAAGAGCGGCAATAAAAGGCCGTTTAGGACCTTGGGTTGACTGGCTATAATAAATTATGAAAGTTGTTGTGTGGCACACACACACACAAGAAAGAAGAAGACTGGGAGAAGAAGAGGGAAAAGGAAGGAAACAGGGAGGAAAAGTACCACATGTGTTAAAGTATCTTTACAAAATATGTGCATTCTCTGTCTGGAAAATAGAATACATGGTGGACAAGAAATGTTTGACGCAAGTTATATAGGTATATATTTTTTTATAAAGAATATAGAAATACAAATACAACATAAGCAACAAACGGATACTGTACATAATATTATGATGATAATGATGATCAAGAGAATGAGGAGAATATTCTAACGAAAAAGGGAAAGTGATTTAAGATGCAAATGTGCGCGTATACAATACTTAGTTAAGAAGAAAAAATAAGTTTTTTGGAGAGTGAGTGTAGTAGTATGTGTAGTCATCATAATCATGATGCTGATCGTCATAAGTCTCAGTTATGTTTTTTTAATATATGGTGAGTTTTGTAAGTTTACTGACTGAGCGTAGAAAAAGGGGGAAAACAGGAAGCCAAAAAATATATATAAAGAAGCAGCAGCAGCAACCTTTTTATAAAAAAAAGTTGTTGGCTGTTTTATATTGTATTGTGGTGGTGGTAGTGGTTGTTGTATAAATGGAATATAATAGTAATAATAATAACTGACGGACGGACATGTTATTATCATATCACAAAACAAAAAAAAGTAAGAATAAGATGAGAAAAAAAGTAGGAGAAATATAAGAGTAGAAGAAGAGTACAAAAAAATGTATGGGAATTTTATGGCATATTTTTGGCAGGAAACTGGAAACATACCTACGTTTTTACGTTGTTATTATTATTTAAAGTGGGTGGATGGCGAATAATATGGTATACACAGTAGTGTGCATATAAATATATGGTTGGATGGTTATATATATTTTTGTATGTATATTATATATATATATATGATATGTAATGATATGAGAGAAGATGTGAGCACACAAAGGAAATGAATAATTTATTTGAAAATTTTCAGTGCAATGCGGATCCTGTTGCAAAAACTGCCTCGAGCTTGGATGGTGGATGAGAAGAAAGATGATGGCTACACCGCACTCCATCTTGCCGCTTTGAACAATCATGTTGAGGTAAATGAAAAGTGATTGCCTAATTTTCTCCTTTAACCTCTCTCTGGAGACAGTGTTTACTACTGGCTTTATATAATAATCATCTTCATCATTAAAAATCCACCTTGCCATAGTTTTAGTTTCCTTTTTCCTACTTATACCTCATCTTGTCTCTCCCGTCGCCGGTCCTTATATTTTATTCTCTCATTCTGTTACATAGGTGAGTACCTACCTACATGTATGATATATTGTTGTTGTATACTTACTGCCTTGGTTATTGTTTTTCACATTAATAATCATAAATTATTTTACTTGATGTGTTTACACACAACTTGTGAGACATGCTTTAACCGTTGTGGTTGGGAAACCTGTTCATTCCTTGTAGTAATTTTTTTTGTAAATAAATTTTTCAGTATGCCAACCTGTTAATGAATTTTTATCCTGATGATTAGATTACACCAATTTTTTTGTATGCATTCATTTTTTATTTCATTTTGGTTGGTGGTAGCGGTGGTGGTGATACCCACAACAACGTGAAAAGAAAGAAAACCAATAACATAATCGGATTGATTCTAAAAAAAGGGAAAAGAAATAGTTACTCTCAAACGCAAAGGGATTTCTCATGGTGCTCAGTGAACTCATCCGATTTTGTTTTCTCCCTCTTTTTTTTCTATTCTTTTTTATCTTTTGTATTTAAAAAAAGAAGGACAATGAATTTGTGTTTGAAAGAAAGCTGCTGGTCCTGTCTCTCTCGTTTTAAAGCATCTTATTGTTTGGAAGGGAATTCCTTTTTTTTAGCATCCACCTGTGCGTTTTGTGTTTTTTTATAATATGCTTTGCTTATATGTTTTGGTATGAGCGTGTGTGTATCAAGTACTTTCACTTGCCTCTCTTACTTACTATCAAGTGAAGTCAAAGGCTTTTTTTTGTTTTAAGCGGCTTTTTATGTTATATACTTTCCTTCTGCTTTTTTGCCTTTTGAAGTACCTCTAGAATAAAACCACCATGATCATCGCACCATCCAAACATCACATCACACTCGACAAAGAAAAAAAAAGAGCAGCATCAGTGGTAGAAGTAGTAGTTTGTATACATATATAGTCAAGTACTTACTTTGTACACTTCACATCTTTTTATATATTTTTTTATACTTTACTTAAAATACAACAACACTAGAGAATAGTAGTAGACCAAAATTTGTGTGTGTCTGCTGTTTGTCTATAGCGCTTCAAGTAAAAGTTGTTCTTAGAGAAGAAGGATCATAGATTCATCGTAGAAGAAAAAAAAAATATCTATTGGTTATTTTCTGATGTGCATAGAGATTTGTATAGAATATAGTTACATATATGTGTAAGATGTGACAGGGAAGAGAAGATCAAGAAGATAGAGAGATATTTTAGGAAAATAGCGAGTGGGATCAGAAAGCGTAAAGTTTGTCATTCATTTTGTGCGAAATGGCATCAGATGCATGATGGGAAGAACAGTAGGGGTATATGACTGCAGTGTTCACTGCTGCTACTGCTGCTGCTGAGACATCAAGATTCATACATGATATTTATCTAAGGCCAGGCCAAACACGACAAAAAAAAAATCGAACGTCCATTATAATATCAACATAAGTTGAAATAAAAGAAGAAGAAAAGTTTGGCGATATTATGCATATGTGTGTGTGTATTTGTTGGAAGAAGAAGAAGAAAAAAGCAGACTAGCAGATCGAAAAAAAGGATAGGATAGGATATAGAAGACTTTTTTTCTTCTTTTAATGGTCCAAAAGTTATTCCTACGGGGCACTTTTTTTCTCTTCTCTTTTTTTCTCGTACACTCAGCATTTTGAGGAGAGTACATGGTGTCGGTGCTGTGGTGCGGTGTGCTACGGTCCGAAAGGAGTCTCTCTGCATGGATGACAATTTTAGGGCAAAGTCAACATTTAGCTGTACTTGCAGTATAGTTTGAATTGAGTCAAGACATAATGTGGTGCGGTGCGCTACGGTCCGAAAGGAGTCTCTCTGCATGGATGACAATTTTAGGGCAAAGTCAACATTTAGCTGTACTTGCAGTATAGTTTGAATTGAGTCAAGACATAAAAATATATTAGTGACGTGTGGGTATATTATACATGTCTATACTGCTGCGTGCATTTTGGAAAGGAATTATGGCTAATGCTACTCCATTGACTTTCTATATGCAATATATTATTATTATTTTTATAGAATTTTATTTTGAAGATGATTTCTTCTTAAAAAAGGTAAAGAAAATAGAATATAGAAAAAAATGAGTGCACATATGCTGTGTTTTGTTGTAAAAGTAGAAGAATAAGAGATTTTGGAGAGAAAAAAGGAACTGTGTGGTAGGAAAAAAAGAAGGAGTAGCTGTTTTGGCTTGTATGTAGTAAAACGAGAGTAATTTACGATTTGATGAAAATATTGGGAGTATGTTTACAAAAGGAAAAGCTATGATGACTTTTTTTTGGATGGATAATATATAGGCAATGGGCTGCTGCTGCTGCTGCTACTACTGCTGGTGTGGTGTGGTGGTGGTGGTAGTGGTGGGATAATGGATATATAAGTTTTTGTGTGTGTACAGTTTTTTTTTTCGAGAAACATTGTTATTGTTACTATTATTATTAATGCTGCTTCGTATTAGTAAGTAATATTATTGTATGGGAAGAAAATTTTAAGAGAAGAGGTTGAATTGTTTCAAAATATTCTTACACAGTTTTAGAGAAGAAGAAGTAGAAGAAAGAAAAGGCAGCAGTGTCCTCTCTCTCTCTCTCTCTCTCTGGTGTTCCTCCCTTCTGCCAACATTATAGAGAATTTATTATATGTGCCCTTTTTAAATGCGTCTAAGAGTAAAGTGTGTATATAGTATGTAGTAATGTGGGTATTTGTGTGCATGCGTTCTAATATTTACAATATTATTATTTTTATGTATGTATGTAGGGAAATATATGTAGGTATATATATTTTATATATTTTGCTGAAAAGGAAGGATAAGAAGAAAATGCTATGGTCTCTCTCTCTCTCACTCTGTGTGTGTTTGAGTCTCTGAGCCTCTGTGAAGTTTTCACAAAGTATTTTGAGAGAATGAAAGTTATATAAGAAGAAGAAGAAAAGTATAGACTATATCATGCATTGGTTGTGTGTGTGTGGAAGTAGC
>JAHZNC010001201.1:0-18829 GCA_027744095.1 Zhuqinia jingwanae
CTAATATCAGTATGCTACCTGTTTGAACCTGAACTGAGTCAAAAATAGAAATTTACATTCAAGATTAAACACGTTTTCTCGGATTAGTGGTACTGAATTGGTAGGATGCTCTTTGTTAAATACGTTACAATTACATTTTGTATTTATTTAAATTTTTTGCACTTAAAAAATCGGGTAAAAAATATCTGGAATAAAAATCCGGGTAAAAAAAAAATAACCGAAAAAAAAATCCGGGTAAAAAAATATCCGAAAAAATAATCGGGGAAAAAAAAACAATCCGAAAAAAAAATCGTGGAAAAAAAATATGTGTATCACCCCAAAAATCATCAATATCATCACATCATCATCAACAACAAGGGTTCAAAGTCCAAGGTTGGTCTTAAACACTAACTAGACACACTACTCATGACATATGATTATTATGATAATGAAGACTCACTCCATCTCCATTATTCATTTCCTTTTCTATCTTCTTCTGCTCTTTTTTTTACTGGTACAGAGAATCTGCTTTAAAATTTACATGATGATGAAAAAAGTAAAATAATATGGAATGAAATGGTGATATCATGGAAAATCTGAGAAGGGCAAAATACCTGCATCAGCAAAATGTGGCAAGCAGCCGCATGTCGGCGTCGTAGCTTGTGTAATGAACAACGCAATCAAAGATGAAAAAAAGTCGAGAGAGTACTCTGGATACTTTTTTCTCTGCTTTTTCCATTTTTTTCTCCATGCTATCTAACCTCAAATAAGAGCAAATTACGTTCGTGATTTTCTACAAACTAATCTCCAAGATCGTTATATAAATTCCGCTCTTGTACATGAGCACAGTTTATCTTTTCATTTTAATATAAAAATATGATCGTGCTGTTTTTTAAATTTGCTTTATCATTAGTACATGCTCTTATATAACTTATTTTTTTACATTAAATTGATCATCCTGTGTAGCAACATACATTGTTGCTACACACATGCATGCTGCTACTCATCACCTTTTTTTTTAGCAAAGTTTTAAATTTAATTTAATTTTCAAAACTCATTTCCTTCGATACTATAAGTTTGGGGTTACTTTTTCAGGGAAAAGTAATATCATCATGAAGCAATCAGCTCATCATCATCTCATCCATGCATGGTTTCGGATTACATTGAATGGATATACATACATACCTATGTATAATATTATGTAGTGTAGCTAACAAGTAAATGTACGCTCACCAAAAAAACATCTCATGTTTTTTATGAGCATAATCACATAGTAATAGTAATAATAAAATCAATGTGTCATGGCATCATACTGATAACTACAATACACTACTATACGGCAAAAATGTGAACCGACGCAATCAACTAGAAAAAGGGTAAAAGGAGCATTTTTGCGTATTTTTTTTCGCAAGAAGGAAATAATACCAAGCGATATTATAAGACTTTGTGGTATGCATATCGCGACATAAACTCTCTCTGATGACGAGGGAGAGAGAGAGAGATGATAATGGAAAAAAACTGTGAACAAGCGTGTGTGTGTGTGTGTTTAAAATCCAGTTCCCTTAGGAGAAAAAGGAACCTTTGTTGAAGAGATAATATGTTAGCAGCTTTAGCATCACCACCACCACCACCATCCTAAAAAATATATAATAAAGCTAAAAAGCTGGCTGTCTGGATGATACTGAGAATGGAACCTATAAACCAACGTTCTCCATTTTCAGAGAGCCTGCATTTCTTTGTTTAAGCTTGTGTTGTTGTTGTGAGTGTGTGAAAATGCAAGTGTAGACAACATATGTATACCATAACACCAAAGCATATATTGCATGTGTGGGGGAACCCGGCCTGTTTTACATACATTTTATGTGGAAAGCTTTATCTGTCTATAGCTTGCTGGTTGGCTAAACTCTTCAGTGTTTTTACGGTGCATCCATCCATATCCTTTGCAGAATCCAGAATTCTTTTTAGAGGAAACAAGCATAAAGCTTCTTTTGAACGTCCAGTGGAGCTAGTAAATATATAGGTATGCATGCAATGTACACAGTCACTTTTTCCATTTCGGTGCTCCGATCTTTTTTTTTTTCCAAGAAGTTGAGGTTGTCCAGGCAAACACAAAATACATATAACAGGCGGTTTCATGAGGCGTGCAGAAAACAGCCAACAGCTTGTTTTGCTATTTTATTTTATCCTTCACAATCTCATTTCTCATTTTTATCTTGACACTTTCAATAAATATAAACAGCTTTTTTGTCGGCTTTTAAAATGTCAAAGGAAAAAAGTCATTTTGCCATTTTAATTTTATGGTAATGCAAAACAATAGTAAAACAAGATCTGCTTAGAAAAAAATGACAACTAATATATACCATCCCAACACATGCAAGCGAGCATGAAAACAGGAGATTATGAAAATATTAAACGTAAGCAAGCTGCAAAACTCATTGACAGGTTTATTCAACAATTTCCTGCAAAGTGTCAAGCAATAAAAAAAACTGACAAAATGTATCTTTAAAAGGAAGCAGCTAGAACAATGTATATGCTCATCCATTCAACTTGAAGAGCAGATTCTCTTGCAATATTTTTCATTTATTTTATTATTATTATTTTCAAATCATAACACACTTCCAAGTCAAGTAAACGTAAAAAATATTTTTGACGTAGCTTTGATAATGTGCATGTGTCTAATATTCATGAATGTGCGAATATGTAGGCATATGGAAAAGGAAATACATAGTTTGAATGGGCAAGTGGATAGAGAAGTAAAAGGGAAAGTGAGTGAAGAGAAAGTAAAAGGAGCAGTGGCAGGAGTAATAATAATAGTTTTGCACGGCAGTCGAGTAATCTCTACCGGCCGCAACGAACTGTGAGCATAAAGCTCTCTCGCTCTCCCTCTCAAAAAGCTCTTTCCAAACCAAAAGCCGTTAATACGCCGAGTTTTTATTCTTTATTGTCGTCTGTTCCTTTCTTGCTTTTCCCACCATCTTGAAAAGGAAACACCTTTCTTTACATGCATGCATGCATGTATACCAGAGTATGGTGGTGTGGTATGTAAATGTAAAGTGATTTTACCCCTCCAAGCAAAGTTTTTTTTCCTGGAGAATGGATGGATGGAGTATGAGCTGTATGTGTGAATCTGAATGGCAGAAGCAGACTTTAAGCTTTATTTACTTTCTTTTGTCTTCTCGTTCTCTCTATCGCTATCCTCAAGTCTCTTAAAATGACTAAAACTTAACTGATGCTCTTGAAAAGTCGCCTGGAAATATTTATACACTTAAGCTCACCCTAAACTCTCCACGTTATTGCAGCACTTTCCCCCTAATATTTTGTTCCTGAAGGATTAATGGTTTCTTCAGATTCTGCTCAGAAGTAAACTTCTTAGCTTTGCGTTTTTTCTATTCGAGATGATCTGATCTTTCCTTCTGGCTACCTTGGCATCTTCATTTTTTTTCAGTGAAAAAATACAAATATTTTCTTTTTTCTTCTTCTTTTCTTTGTGTGTACATGTATAGTTTCCAGTATGATGATGACTTATTCCATAATTACCTTGTAAATCAGTAGACCAAAATGGGCTGCTAAGAGAGGTTATTTATTAGTGAACAAAGTTATTGTAGGTTTACATGTATTGCGTGTAGTGCGGTGAAACTTGGAATTGCATTTGCAACTACTTTTGCAGAAATGTTTCGGAAGGAAGGAAAAATAATGAGCCATATTTTATTTTTGCTCATTTTCTTTTCTCTTCGAGGTTGTACGCAGAAAAAGAGAGACTTATCGCTTGGGATCTTGACAAAAAGAGAGATGCTTTTTTTCTTGGTTAATTGGATCGGCGGATCTATCTGTTTTTCTGTGTTCTTTTCTTACTTTTTTCATTTCTCCAATTGTTTTCGAGGACAAAAGGAAATAATTTTACGTGGAAAGGTAATGGATGAGCGGTAGATGACCGTTGAGTTGAATAATAATAATAATAGCAAGAAAAATATAAAATCCCAAGTCAAAGTTATGTGGCCTTCTGGTATGATGCAATAAGGCTGCTCCACCTTTCAGCCTTTTTCTCCTTTCATTGTGAAAGTCAAGTGATTTGAGTGATGATAGCTTTGTGACGGCAATAGTAGAATGGAATATTTTACCACAAAAAATGCAGCATATAAATATATATTGTAGAAGGTAAAAATATTACGTGATCCGCATTTTTACGGAAAAGGTCTTCTTTTGTGGATTTTGTGAGTTGGGCTAGTTGGCAAAAAAACACCTTGGGTTGAGACTGATATTCTGGATGGATGAAATGGATGAGAAAAAATAAAATGAGAAGAAATTCAAACAAAATATTTTCTTGGTACCCATTCAACTAATGTACGTAACTACCTACAAGCAAACCATCTCAACACAAAACAAACATTAGTTTCCCATCATCATTTCTCCTTCTTATGCCAGCCCATTAATTTTAATTATATCCTCAAGGACTTGCCTATATTTTTGTTATTTGTAATACAACCATGGAGTTAGGAGGAAAGTGGCATGCACGTCTCCCATCATACAGCTTACAAAGAATGTCTTAGGAAAACAATATGAGGTTTTAGATCGCAGAAATACCCGCACCCCTAAAAGCAAACAATAATTAGCAAATTTTACATAAACCACTAAAACAGTATTTAAAAAAACTCAGTATTTAATTTTAAAATATTTTTTTAATGTTGAAGATGAACACTACTCACATAAAGAAAATTCTCATTCTTGTTGATATTTATACAGCCACTACCACCCACGCAACTTTTGGAACTTCCAAGTCGAAAGGATCTAAAATCTTGGTTTGTGTTTTCATACATGCAAACTAAAAATATTGTGCACAACAAGCGTTGAAATCTAATGATGTTTGGAACGGAAAATTTCCAATTAAACACGAGAGGAAAAATACGAGACAATTTTCTTACATCTGCGCATCTTGATTATTACTTGTAACCTATCAACAAGCAAACTACTTTTGAGCTAATCAAATTGTTTCTTCCTCCAAATAATTTACTTCGATTTGGCTTAATCAAAGAGACGAGTAGAAAAATAATTGACGCGATATTCTGCACTTGTAGCAACGTCACCTTCTTGCAAGCGAATTGACGTGGCACAGTAGAAAAAGTGCTCACGTAAAGTACGAGTCAAGTGACAAGTGAGGTAGGAAGTGGGCTGCTAAAAAACGAGCCCAACGCGATGGGATAGCGGGTAGGTTGGTGGTTACGCAATTTGGCAAGAGTGGTCGTAGAGCGTTATCAAATTGTAAAAAATCGCAATCAGCCTCCCGTCATTAAAGTAAGTAGTGCCAAATTGGTGAAATTTCAAGTGTGCTCGTCATTATCATAGGGCAAAAAATAAGGGCAAAACTCATATTAATACTTTCTCTACCTTTTCATGGTGAGGTAGAAGATGAGAAGCAAAAACAGCAAGTTACTTAAGTAGTTATATATGTATCTCGACTGTAACCGATGAAGTACCATGCAGCCATAATATTTTAATCCGATTATTCGAATCTGTGTGGAGCGTAAAAAGTTATTTATCAATTTCCACTCAAGTTTTCATTCGTCCGCCCTTTCGCTGGCCCATGCATGCTGGTTACTCTATCTATAAAATGATACTAGTATGTGCTCCTCCTGCGCAAATTCCTATTTTGTGTTTCAACTTCATTAATTTAAAACTCAGCACAATTTTTACCTACAGCATTTACCAGGCTTATTAAGATTGGTTTTTTAGTTGTAAAATCCAGTTAGAGGCGATCAAATTATCTTTACGTCTTGAAATTGAAGTGTGTTGTTGTTGGCTGTCTATTATGGCAGCGCATGCCGTAATTACTCGAATTAATCTTAAACTCAAAAGAGAGAAGAGAATCTGATAGAACAAATACACATTCTATTTCTATCATTCAATAATTTATATTTCTCTACACAGTTGAAGACTTTGTTATTTTAGGATATATGTATCTCTGCTTTGGAGATCTCGCCAGCTACAAGTCAAAAAGGAGAGTTGACACTTTTTATCATATATTTTTTTAAAGTTAGAGGTGGAATTTCAAATTTGGTATACGTTCACATAGACTCAAATTGATTGTGCGTATCTGCTCTGTTCAATATTATAAAATCCAAGAATGACAACGCTGCTGCTGCTGTTGCATGAGCAAGAGAATAGAAAAAAAACATGACATGGAATAGACAAAGCTTCATGGAAACTTTTCCTCTGGCACAGCAACTGAGAAAAAACTCGAAAAAAATTCGTTTTACGTAACGGAGATTGAAAGGGGCTAGAAAAAGTCTTATCTTTTTTTCCTTACTCAAATCCAATGTTACAACAAACCAGTATGCAGACAACATGAACATAAGAGTGAATCATAATAAATAGAAATTGAATCAGGCAAAATAAGAAGGATGCAAGAATATTTCCAGTTTGATTTGATTGTACGAACAGGATTTTGGAAGAACAGATAAAACGCGGGGACAACTGCAGTAAATATGTTTTGGTGTCGAATGGTAGGGGATAGTGCGTGGGCTTTACATTTTTTTTCGTTTTAAATTTGTTGGTGATAATGGTATGTAATGTAAAATGTAGGTAGGTAGTGTCTAAGGATAATCGTGATCGTGAAAATATGAAAATCACTGGAACCGACTATCTATAAACCCCTTTTTGACTTGACAACATTCATTTCCATAATATGTATGCCCCCTATAATAATATGCATTCACGTACGTAATAGGAATTCTTCTTTCCCATTTTATATTTCTTCCAAGAGTGCAACCTCTGCTACAAGACCTACTGTTGCGAAGGGAGCGGAATAAATCTTGGGATTGCTTCGGACTTTTTTTAAACAGAAGAAAAGGGGTCATGTCATGACATGTCGCACACACATGTCGACCCTTTTGTGAAATAAGACAGTGAGGCGTATGGTGTATCACGTATATGTATGTATATGCCTTAAAATTGCAAATTGGTTGGATACTTTATAAATGTCTGGATCGATCGATTTTCAACAAAAAGTATACAACAAAAGGGACCGAGGTGAATCGTGTCTTGTGCTTGTGCGCTTGATTGACTCTTTATTCATTTTCATTGAATAATAAATTTCTGTTCCCTTTTCTTTTTGAGAAATCAATGTTCCGAAAAAGTTTGCCTGTTGAATATTTTCTTGTTGTTGAACTATTGTTAACTTTGAAGAACACAAAGGATGTCTCAAAATAAAAGAGAACTGCTTGTCATCACAGTTTGTAATTTATTTTACATTCCTTGACAAAGATCCCATTCGAATAACTTTGCTGCTGATTACAAACAAATGAAAAATAATACGATTTTATTGTACAAATAATCAGGAAAGTATAAAAGAAAGTACAAAGTTAAGGTATGATCATATACCAGAAGGTACATACATTATTCATCGTCAAAAGCGTATTGCGTCTTTATTTTACTTTTACTACTTTTCTTTGATCATCATGAATCATCATGAGCATGATCATTCTTCTTCACCTTTGCGAAATTCAGCAATATCATTGTCTTCGAGCGTGATTCCGCTAACACCGCTTGTTGATCACATTTCCATTCAAGCGAGAGAAGAACAAAGCATAAACAGAAGGCACAACAAATTGCAAAAGAAACGTTTTCCAAATTATCTCATTCAATTTTCCAACCTTTCACTTTGAATTAAAGTCCCTACTGCTTCCATTTACGCTACTTTGTCGCGCATTTAAATTTAAATTAGAGAAATGTATATACATATCGCATATCCTTTGGCGTTCTTGCGTTACTCCATTTTTCTTAATTACCTTTCTTTATTCAGCAGGAAAAAAAATCATTAAGAGCTAGCTCGCATCTCTTGTACCAGCGGTCATGCAGCTTCTTGAGAAAGCAGTAAAAGGAGATGCTATTATTCTTTGTGTGGTGAAACTAAGGTGGTGTGCTCCTCACTTTCTCTTTGCAACTTTGCAAACCAAGCCTTCTCATCTGCAAAACAAGCGGTCTAATTAGGTTATTCCACAATGCCTTTTTCCATTTTTCCACATTGGCGGAGATGACGAGGGTCTGCCGCCACTCCACTTCACATACACAAGTTCTATTAATAAAATTAATGCTCTCTTCTGTAAGCGTAGGGAACGTTTATAAATCATGTCTTCACATTAGAATACTAGATGCACCATGTCATTGGAAAGACCCAATTACTATTGTTATTTATTTCCAATGTGCTTAATAAATTTTATATTCAGATCACAGATGATGATCAAGTACGTGGGTTAGCTTACTTTGGAATCACGTATTTTCTGGACGCTCCCTAATTTTGTCTCACGCAGTCAATGCCAAATTATGTCGATGAAAATTGCTGGTAAAAGCTTTTGAAAATTCAACTGGAAAATTTTGGGTTTTAAAATGTCAGAGGTGGTATGAGCACAATATATAATATATGTAATAATTACTGCTAGAAATGGGTTTCAGCACATCATTAAACCGTCATCGTCAAAAGTACATCTTGCATGTGCGTAGGTATATAGTAAATCTTTAACATGTCAATTGAAAATAAAGTCAAAAAGGAGAAAGTAACAGGAAACAAAATTGCAAAGTAATATTTTCAAATCAAAATAATTTCAAAACGTTCATTTGATATACACACATGTTATAAAGCTGCACTGGGAATTTTAAATCCCGCTTGTTTGGGGGTCTGAACTTCCACATGAATTTATGCATGAGTTGTAAATATAGTATTGGTATACATTACACATGTTTAAGTACAAAGTCGTGACCGTGACTGGTTATGAATGTCTATATAGACCACCTATTGTACCGCTGCATATCATCATCCATTTTGGATAATATTTGGAATCGCAAAACACATCTTCCTATTCCGTAATGTCATTTTCTCAATGTGCCGTGGAGATTGTATGCTACAACATCACGACACCCACACAAAGCATGCATTTGTTTAAGTTTAAACCCACAACATTTAAATGTAATCTTTATAATGGTTCGCAAACTCCAAATATAACAAATGGTTCGTGGCACAAATTTTTCATATCACACTTCCCTCCAACCACAATCTTAGAGACCATAATTCAACAGAGACCGCAATTGCTACCCGCCACAACTGAAAAAAATGAGAACATTCTTTTTCAAAAACGTATTTAATAGCTTCAAACAATTAATGTTTTTTGGTCGTTTAGCTTCATAATCGTTGTGTAGGATTAATTCCACATGAATATTACATTATTTAACATGACAATCATCTTATCTTTTCGGGGTAACAGTTCAAGGCGATCCCTGTATATAAAAATGTTGTTACGGATAATGGCATGATTAGAGGGAAAAGAGTACCCGGGAGGTTAAAGTTGAAGGTTAGTGACGACGCAGATGCATTCGTTAAGTGAAAAAGAGATGCATGATAATTCATAAAAATGGTAAATGTAACTTGATTACATATTAGTGTATTGTTAAGTTTATTTATATGAGAATTTACCATTTTAGCGAGCATTTAATATTTTTGAGTACTGTCAACTGTGGAATAATTTAGCTCATGTTTAGCTCAAGTTTATTTTGTGAATAGCATTTGTATTTTTGAAAGTTGTGGTATGTAGTAATTGTGGTGTTTGCTGAATTGTGGTGATAATACTCGTGGTGGGAGGGTTATAAGTGTGGTATGAAAAATTGCTGTCCCGAACTGGACACCTTTATAACAGGAATAGCTATCTTCAGAATAATATGGCACATTTATTTTATTTTTTTGTAATAATGTGTGATTGTGTCAGTACATGATATCTACACACTTACTTTTTAAAAATTTAACCTTTTTTGCCATTTCAACTGTGTAGAGCTCTCTTTCATTTTGCGAGAGAGAAAATTGCATTTTATTAAGTTGTACGAGATACACGAAAAGATATAGAGACTTACGCACGCACCACAACATTTGGGCAGACAACATCATGATGGCAATGTTCATAACGGATTTGTCTCTTTTAAGTCTTCTCTTTCAGATAAAAAATATTTTGGCCGGTGAGTGCATGTGTGTGTGTTCAGTGTTCTCCTTCTGCTGATATTATCATGATGGTATGGGATCATGCTAGCATCACACGAAAGCACCAGCGTTTACAGCCAAAAGCCAAAGTTGTAGTAGTAGTGCATATTTTTTACACTTTTTGCTCACTTGCTGATATTTATAGTTGCCGTCAGTCTTATTTTCGGATGAGAGGAGAACCTCTCTCTCTTTCTTCTCGTACAAAAAAATCTCTCGTCGGATTTTGTATATGTATCATTGACGACGATGATGTTGATGATGATAAAAAAAAGGAGGATAAGCAAGATAGCACACAACACTTAAATATGTGATCATGGTATCTATCTGTGTGCTTTATATAAAAAAGACACATGTTTAATTCAGCCAGCCAGTCAAGTGTAGTCCAGTTGCCATCATCATATACCTTATCTGATATATCGCGTATCATTCGTTCTTTTGGCTGCTGCAACATAGGTATTCTTTATGCTGTGTTGCTTGAAGAAGGGAAATTAAGATTTGTGAGGATCGCAAGTGAGTTGGATGCACTTGTTTCCTTCTCTTCACTTGCTGGGCAAATAGGTAGATACTGATCCTATATTTCATCGTCATCATCAACACTATCGAATGGAAAATAAGTTGTGTAGTAATATGTAAAGGGAGAAAAAGGATGAAAAAAAAGAAGGCAAAAAAATCTCTGGTAAAGTTTTAAGCTGATTGGATTGGCCTCATGGTTCGGTGAAAAGGAGTATAGGTATGCATATATATGTACTTATATGCTATACCGACGACCTGTGGTGCTTGTGCTATGTACAAAAGATCATCAAAAGATTATTACAGTACAGTGCACTAGTGTAGTTTACGCTGATGTGATCATGATGATCATCATGATGATGACAGTGGCAAAAGAAGATGATGAGCATGTTAAAGGATCATGCTTTCTGGTGAATGCAGACAGGGATAGTAGTAGGCTATCGTTTTTGCTCACTTCCGCCTTTCTTTTTTTCCCATCTCCGCTTTTTCACTCTCATCCTCGTTTCTTTACTCTAAAGATTGAGCACTGTTTAATATGCCGCTGGCAAACTTTTCTAAAATAAATGCATGTCTGCTGCTGTGGGACCGTATATCACTTTTGAGCTTATTTGTATAGCTACTACTTCTACTACTACTACACGTCCTATCCTTCCCTTTCTTTCGAGTAGTGAAGGAGTTTTTACGCGTTTCATCTTCTTTCTCCCTGGATTATTTCACGTCTCTGGATTTATTCAGTGGATTGTAGAAATACATTTCATACATTTTTTGTGTGCCTGGCAAGAAAGAAAGGAAATAGTAAAAGATTTTGTAAAATTGCAGTTTTTATAAAATGCATCCAGAAAAGAGAGAATTACATACTAGTTGCCCCATAAACAGGTAATATCACTCCGTCTTGAACAAATTGAGAGAGAATACTTATTATCAGTTAATTACACTCCATCCATACTCCCTAACATTTTTAAAGGGTAACGTCATATCACCAAAATTAGTAGAGTGGAAAAAAATTAGTAAAAAAATCTTTTTTCCGCATGAGGTTTTTTGTGAGTGTGTCACACACACACTCATTGTCTCTTTCGAACTTTCAAACGAATTCCACTTTTTTCACATAATTTTTTTTGTTCTTGTATCTGTGCCAAGAAACAAGAGAGATTTTTTGATGATGCTGTTGTTGTTGGTGTACACGGGCAGACAAGAGGAGGAGTGTATTCCTTGTACTATTATATATGTATTTAATGTTTATGCAGCTACTCCTGTGCTCAACTGAAAAAAAGAGACTCGAACAAGACGACGAGATCTTATCACTTTTGTTTCTCCTTGAGAATTCCTTTGTTCGTTTCTCATCGTCGTCCTCGTTTTTTCTTCTTCATCTTCCCGTTTTTTTCTGTTGTTATGCTGTGTTAGGCATTATATAGAATTGAAGATTATTATTACATACAACCACCGCCACTACCACCACCGGATATAACTTTTTTATTTATTTATGTGGGGAGAGATTTAATGAAAATATTTATAATTACATGCAAGTCTTCTTCTTGATCATCATAATAAATATTTTATTTGGTGTGCTGAATCATCTTCAGTATTAGTAGAGTCGAGATGAAAATCAGAGGGGAGAATTTGCGTGTTGAGTATTATTAAACCCGTGATTTTGGTTACACACCTTCATTTTTATCTATTTACAAATATGTATATATTCTAACTGCACACATTTTTTTTAGGTAGGTGAATATGTTGACGAAATTTTTTACTTGACATTTTTTTCAAAACGTTTATTTAATTTAACACAACTTTGTGTGCTGTATGTTGTGCGTGCATTTAATTATTATGTGTATACCGAGTGTCTGCCTATGAGTGTCTGCTTGCCTGTCTACTCGCATTACTCAAACATTACATCAACAAAAATCACATTATTATTTTAGTTGGGTTTGCGTAATATTTTCATGTGTATGTAGTGGGCTATACTAGTAGTGGTAGTTTCTCACCCTTGGCATGTAAAATGATAATGTGTTGATGATGCTTCGTTCTCATACCTACTTTACATCTCCTGTCAGCATTTACCGGCACCATTACTACCACTACCATCATCATCAACACTGCTGCCACCACACTGCCGACACAGGAAGAAAGCTTGGGTATAAACTCAGTCGTGTAGTAAAAAAAACTGCTTTAAGCGATTTAGAGGAAGCACATCTCTCCCTCTTACAACATACATAGGTACATAAATAATATTTTTGCTTGAGTCTCGTCGACGTTATGAATACCTTAACAAAATATACACAGCTTGTACTTTGTACAAGGAAATAACAAACACACATATGCGCACTTTTTTGCTTTTGTTTTTTTAGAGCGGTTGCAGTTTAGAGTTGTGGTTTCCGTATATAATTTTTTGAGGAGATTCATAAAAAAACGTTTGACTCTCGCTGAGAGAGACAAAAAGCCTGACGTGATTGGATATTATGATCATTTTGTTGGTATACTACTGCGATACTTTATTGCATCATAATATCATCTTCCTATGGTATCATCGTCATCAACAGATCAATCTATAGCTCTTCTTAAAAACACACGAAATGATTGCTTGCTTGCTTGAGGAAAGCTCTGTAAATCCCTCAAGACAGTGCTTCCTTTTTGCACACAATCGCTCTTCCTCCTTTCCATCTCCTCCTCTAGTCTAAGTATTTCCATTTGAATGATGTATAAATACTGTAGTTGTTATGTGAGCATTCACATAATATTTTATTTTGCTACAAACTTGAGCAGATTTTGTAAAGTATCAGCATGAAAACCACGAAAAATTGTGATTCTCTCCGAGAGTGAAGCCCCACTTTGTTTTCTCAGAGGCAATTGCTAATGCACGTGTGTTTCTCACTCAAGTGAAATGATGGTTTACATAATAAGTAATTTTGTACATGTACAACTCCTCCTCAAAGAAAATTGAGTAGGTTGACTTGACTCGGAGTGGGTTTTATTACACGGAGAAAGAGACCTTTTGAAATTAATTGCAAATTTTAATCAGAAGGAAAAGGCCTGGGAAAATGGGATTCAAACGACATGAGCAGGTGGTGTGGTTATGGCTCACCGCCATCGCACCACCTGCGACCTCCCCTTAAAAACCCATTTACTACCATGGTAGGAAAAAAATGGGGACGAACGACAACTGCTTGAGTTGTTGTGGATAGGCTATTACAAAGTAAATGAAGTTTTCCGCTTTTATTACTATTTGGGAAAACAATACTGTCAATGTCAACCCTCAAAGGCCACAAAAGGAGCACCACCACCACTTCATTTGGGGCAATTGTTTTTGGTTTCTTTGATCCTCTCTGTCTGTCTCTCTCTCTCGTGTATTTTCCAAGGGTTTCATAAATAAGCCAATAAACCACTAAGGATATTAGGAAAAAACCTCAACATGCTTTTTGAAATGGTCTTTTTATTTTACAAAGTGAATACCTATTATATATCCAACTTGCCAAAGCGGTTGTGGTAAGTATCTTATTATGTGAACACATCACAACAGACTGTATGGTATACAAACTTGATGATATGATATGCATTCAATTTGGGTGAATGGGTGGATGACTACGTGAATATTGAACAAAAAAACAAATTGCGCTTTTTGGCTCTTATCATGGCTTCATTTCATTTACTACATTTCAAGTTTTAGTATGAGACTAGTGAATATTATACGTATGGGTCCCTTTTTGGCTGTTGTTGACGTACCTACTACAAGTAATAATTCCTTGCGTAACCACTTTAAAAAATCACGGATTATTACTTTTTTGTATTTCCATGCCTGTTCACCTGTGAAAAATGGGGAGGAGAAATATTGAGTATCAAGGCCTCAGGCCAAAATGATCACAGGGTCGTACTGCTAAACTCCAGCCCAAAGTTTCTTTTCTTTTCTCCAGAGTATATCTTACTGTATTTGTATGTGTGTGCAAGAGAGAGAGAAAAGACGTTGTGTGTGTACGCCCTGAGCTGTTCAATTAGAGAAAGCCGTCGTTGGCAAACAAATTTATTGATTCGGAGTGCCAGCATATACTTTTTCGATTCCTTTTCTCTCTTTGAAGTAGACTGGAAGTGTGTATTGACTCATCTTTTTGAAGATAAAACTTTTTTTTACCGTATGCATTATTTACCTCTATATACATATACACTTTATATTTTATACACATACCTGAACTGAATTGGCAAAGGGCATCAAAAGAAGATGGAGGATTCAACTCACACAGTCATCAATTTGAGTAAGGTATGTGATGCACGGAAATACGACTGAAACGGAAAGAGATTGAGATTCATGAATCTAACAAATCTAGCAAACACAAAGAGGGGCAGACTCCCCTTCTTTCTGTATATTCCGTTTACACCTTTCAAGAGAGAAATCTTACTCTTTTGCTCCCGAGTGATATGCGACATGAGCATGAAACAAAAAATCCAGCAATAAAAGTCAGATCCTTACCAAAGTTTTGCCGTTTAACAGGAAGGAAGGAAAATTTTCATTTGAATGGGAAAGGTTTTATGGACCAACAAATTGTGCAGCACAAACAATTTGTGTGTTTATACCTGTATACCCATATACATGTATCTCTCACTCGCTCAAACGCCTCAAGGTATTTCCCTTTGTGAAAATTATTACCTATATATGCTTACTCCTCTTGTTCCATAATCTCATTACTTAGCTCTTTTAATGAATATAGGCCATATGGTATTTGGATGAGTGGCTTTTCTCGATATGCCCCATGACTTGCTGTTGATATAATAGTCAAGATCGAATGACAAGCATGTCATTATATTCCTTTTATTTCCCATCTTCTTTTAATCTGTGACACTTTGGTGTTGGAGTGGAAGTATAGGTGGATGATACGTTATGCGTTGGATGAGAACTTGGATATATTTCTAAAAAGCCTCTGACACTACTACAATAGACATAACAAAACAACGCAGCGTTGGTGATACGATGACAAAAAAAAAGGAAAAAGATTACTGTTGGAGCTTACTTTGCTTTCGTATTGGCGAGATACACTTTTCCCTCGCAATTTAGTTTTACTTTCTCTCAGAATGGAAATATTATGTCATGTTGTAATGCACGCACACAACACACAACCATACACATCTAACAAAACAGGCAACTGAGATGAATGAATTTTCTTGGTAGTTGACATGACCGACAGCAGGACGAATTCCGTACTAAAAACATCATATGAGCGTATGTGAGTGAGTGACATGTAGTTTTTCAAGAGGAAGTGTTTTATTTTTCTGACGGCGGTGGTAATCCATCTTGTTTCCCCCTTTCCATTCATTCAACATTTCACCTGACTCAAGTTTTGTCTCGCTGTCGCTCTCAATTCTAATATTTGTAGATGTCATTGTGAGTGTGTGAAACCTTACTTAAAAAAGAAAATATTCGTAGTACGAAATTACAACCATGGCACTAGTAGTACAGAGTAGTGGAGGTGGTATTTTTCTCTTTTGTAGCGTGTATGCCACACAGTCGTTTGACACTAAAAAAAATTGTTTGAGCCAAAAGGATGTGCATGCTTGCATTTTTTCACATTCATTTCCATCATCTCATGTTCACTTGTCATATTTAGTCTGCTCCGCTCTTGGGTAACCTTTACAAATATTATATTGTTTAGGTTGAATGTTTCTGTGCGTCCTTGCTCTATGCTGTGTACTTTTTGAGATGATGATGATAAACTTAAACAAGAGAGCTAAAAACTGGCCATAATGTTTATCATGATGAGCTACAAATGTGTTTTGTAAGCCATGTAGTGAGTGAGAGTCCATTTTTGGGTAGACACGTTTCATTTGACATGAAAGTGTGTAAACAAAGTGGGCTCTCTGACTAGATATGTAAAGATGCAATCAAAACTCATAAAAGCATTCCTTCGTAGTTCGCATACGTGATTATTAGGTGATGTAATGTAGTGGTCGTGCATTTTGGAGACTGTATAAAACCTGTGTGTTTGTGTGTGCGGGTGCGAGAAGGATAAATCAGAGCAAACTCGGAGAGCTGGACATGTATATAGAGCACATAGTCTGTATATCCGCACACATTCCGCACACTTTTATTAACGTTCTCTGTATTATGCTGGTGTCTGACTCCCTATTCAATATTTATGGGCTAAAGAGTAAAAAAATAACTAAAGCTGTCATGTTGCCGCCACTTTCACACAAAAAACACAGAAAAAACAACGACATTTTATACAACAAGCCAAATACAAACATATTTTTACTCCCCCTTCATTACTGCATCTCGTATACGTATTAGAGGCAAGTATAAAGTAAAAGTGTGCGTGGCAATAATATGCAGCCTCACAGGCAGTCAGCTATAGTCAGTCAGATGGATGGACAGGCTAATAATAATGCTTAGTGTTCCATTTAAGCTTTCATGTTGTTGATGATGATGATGATGAAATGAGTCTTTCTCCGTGTTCATGCATACCCACCACCCTGTGGTAAATTTCTCTTTTCAAGCATTATATTATTAAAGTAGAGTAGGGCGCTTTATGGAAATCCAATGATGCCAATGAAGCTTATTGACGTCAAGTCAAACATGGCCACCACACATTTTATGTGCACAACAACAACTCAAGTAAAATATACTAACTGTTATAAAATGTTATTGGTAGGCTAACTTTGTTGCAAGCCCCCCAAAAAAATCAAACTTCCATTTTCTGTAAAGGAATAATAGCAGCAATATTTTTGTTGTGTGTGTGTGTGTGTGTGTTATGGGGCCTATATAATCATCAAGTCTTTCGCACATTATCATTGAAAGAAAAGAGAAGTGAAGATTGCCAGTGGTGGTATTGCATGCAAACAGATTGACAGAAATAGCACACTTTGTGAATTTTTTAGATGCATAACATGTTTTGATGGTAGTATAGTAGTAATAGAGTGGTGAATGCTCTCTACATGTTCTTCCTCTCTCGTAAATGAATTAAGGGATGACATGACATGATATGCATATATCCAACATAAATATGTTGATTAGGTGCTACACGTTTATACATGTACATCAGACATCCGGGCATAATATAATAAATATTACAATAAGACAATAGAGGGCTTGTCCTTTTGAGTTGTGGGATTATGAAAGCAATTGTTGGGCAAGTGAACTAACTGAATTGTATATATTTAGCCTATGTTTTAATGGCACAAACAATGGCATAATACGAATTTAGATGTGCCCAGTTGACATATTGCATAGGTATTATTATTATTATTATTATGAATCTATACTAATATTTCATTCTCACTCAATAATAATAAGCACATGGGTTCATATGGCTTCTTCTCTGTCGAAAAATTATCGATTGAATTGGTGAAAGCCAGAAGCTGAGTGTGAATGTGGGATCGCATGTGTGTGGCATCTTTTTTATATTATTGGCATGAATGGATGTAGGTATGTGTGGACATGTATTGTGTGACTACATGAGTGTGTGTACGAGCTTTCTCTTAATTTTTAACGACATAAACAAAATTATGATAAATGGTACTATGGTGGTAAAACGAGATCATATAAAGTTCATTGAGAGAAGTGAGAAAAGTAAATCCGACAATGTTAGTTGAGTTGTGGTCTTGTTCACGGTTTCCAATTCAATTTGATGGAATATATCATACTTTTTTGTTATTTGTCTTCAAGGACTTTTTTGTGGCCGAAAGGCAAACATATTTCAAAGCAAAGTAGGGAAAATTTATACGTGAACGGCCCCTTTTTCCCTTTGTACTTTATTGTGTACAAATACTACACACACCTTAGCAAGTAGTGGTGGTGATGGAGGAGGATTACATTTCATTTTGTAAGAATTTAAGGTAGTGTGTAATGAGAGCATAGTAGTTGTAATGTAATAAAAAGCAAGTAAAATGGATGACTCGGGTCTGGAGGTGACACCAAGTACGCTCATATTTCAAACAAATTGCTTAGCATCATATAAATTTCAGCGCTTTTGTTGAAAAAAAACTGGTGGGGTGAAAGCAGTAAAACAGTCGTGCCCTCCTTCCTCCGCCACTACCACCGCTATACTTTCTCCTCCTGCTCTTCTTTTGTCATGTACAAAAATTTACCCATGCCTTGTCGTTCTCTGGGTTTTACTTTTCCCACCACCACTTACATTTTGCTTCTTGCTCCGTCGCAACTATATATATTCACTTGAAAAATATGAAGAAAGGGCGATGAAATGAACTGTGATGATGTGAGGCGAGGAGGATCAAAAACTTTTTTGCTATTGTTGTGCATATACTCTCTTCTGCCCACACCACAGCAAACTGTATAGCAAATGCATCATTTTTGGCCTTGAGTTTTAAGTAAAAGTCCCCAGAGAACTA
>JAHZNC010001202.1:0-70794 GCA_027744095.1 Zhuqinia jingwanae
TTTTATAAATTGATGTAATGTGTTTCTCCAAACAGGATAGATCATAATAAAAATATTTTGTTGTCCATTGCACAAACATGAAAAATTAATATTCAATTTTATATCAACATTGTGCACCTTCAGTTGACCAGAACAGCAGGACATGGATTACGTATTCATACATATATAACCATGAACTATCAAGTTATGAGTTTAAAAAAGATTACTGTTAGTTTAAATATTTGTTTGAAGATCAACAATGTGCAAACAAAATGGTGGCAGACCAGGAGTGGTTTTCGACGTTATACTTTTTTTTGCAACTTCAATTTCTAGAGAGCAGGATAATTTAATGGTATCACATGGCGTGGCAAAAAGTCTATACATAAGAAGCAGAATATTATTTTTTTATTTGGACGTTGATCTCGATTCGCTATTCTGTGAATCGATCCTTTGTCGGTACATCTTTTAGTCGTCTTATCATCAACTCATCTTGTTTCAAATCTAAAGACTAATGACTAGTGTTTATATAGAATAATCTTTTTTTGTTAACTAGCAACCAAATAGCGCAACTTCTGATGTCACCCATTTCCACCATGATGTCATATTGTCATTGCTCCACTCTTCACATTGCATGAGAAGCGGACATTTGAATAAAATTATAATATTCTCAATTAAGTATGCCAATAAATACCAAAAAATTATAATTCAATATATTTTTTCTTCTTTTTACCTTGATATAACTACTCTTGGCAATGATAAGCTGAAATAAAGTTACAATGATGGCACTGAGGAGCTTGTAGTAATAATAATTTTGATGGCTTATGCATTCTTGTGTTGATTCTAATTTTTTCTACAAATATGCACAGTTTAAACTTGTAAAATAAAATAATGTGAGTAATTTTTAATTTTCTCGAGACCCCAAAGGATGTGTTTTCCGGAAAGTAGCCACGCTACTGCAGTGACACGATAATAATAATACAAATAATAAAGAATTTAGAAGATTGCAATAAAAATTTGACCTAATTTAAATATTAAAGGTCCATCATCGTTCAATTTGAATACATATTAATAGACAGGTAATGATCATTTGCGATGCTCATATTAATCATCATCATTCATTTTTATTTCTCGACATCAATTATAAAAGTTTTTGCATTCAAACAATAACAAAACAAACGTCATTCATTATTTATGTTTTTATTAAAATACGAACAAGAGTAGTTTTCTTTTTTTACCTACAGCGTTGTTTGCTGTTGTGATAAATAAACACTAAAAAGTTACGTTGCAAACTTGTTTTAATTAATGTCAAAATGAGTGTATTTACGACCACCGAATGCAATTCATGCATGCGTATCGTATGTGCTAGTTGTAGTAGTAGCTGTAGTAGTACTGGTGTATGTATGTAGTACAATCATCAACGTCATTAATATAATGATTTCACATGTTAACAATCTTGTACTCAAATATATGATCTTCATACAATATCTACCTATATTTGTATGTATATTTGCACAACCACCTATTTATATGAAACACGTTTGCCTTCATGCAACCATACATGCGACATTGAAGCTCACTTAAATTGTCGTCAAATTGAATCGTTCATTAATGTAGGTATGTAGGTATATACGGACATAAAAATCAATTCATCTAGATTCATCATCATCAGTGCTCTAGGGCGCTCTGTAAAAGACGTTATCTTTTTATCAAACAAAACTGATGAGGTAGCAGAGGTATATAGGGTGTGGCTAGTTTAAATTTTCAATGTGGGAACATTATAGTTTTTTTTGCAGGAACTCGTAAAATATTAAATCTATTTATATTATTAATTTTCAAATTTCATCTGTGTTAGTCATGGCCCATGGCATAGTCGATTCATTCAGTAGCTTTTATCCAGGATCAAGGATGCGATGATGCACTTTTGCAGTATGATTTATTAGTCAACAAATCTACAGTAGTAGTAGTAGGTAGTTATTAACTGTGTGTGGATGACAAATTACTTAAGAGACGTGATGCCTTACGCTATCTGGTACGTACATTAGAGCACGAAATAAAAAGGTATATTCCAAAAGAAGTGCTAAAGGGCATTTCTTGACTCAAATCAAAGTGCTAATGAATTATTTAAAAAAAAAATCATTGTATTTACTGTTTTTTTGTAGATTTAGTACATTGTATAAAGCAAAAATGTTCATTAATTTTTTGCAGAGGGATAAAAAACGGAAATAACAGAAACAGGACAGTTTTGAGACGACAAAAATATTTTTTGTTTGAGTCATCATGCGGTAGGGACTTTATCCTTTTGTTGAGGAGTAAACTAAGAGGTTTTTTTTGCAACAACAAAATTTATTGAGGTGGAGTGGCGAGCGTGTCATGATACCATTTTTCTGACTTTTTATTACCAATTTCAATTTTAATGCTGATGATTATTGCGAAGAATGACGAATTATGGGTGACGACGTAGTATATTATGTTGTTATTATGAATCAACAGTCTAGCAGCCAGACCATATCACACATAGTTGAGTGCGAGGTTTGTTCAAATTTTCGAAATGATCATAACTTGAAAGCTAAACATTTACAAATATAATGCACGTACAATATGAGCTGTATTCATGCGTGTGTATGTGTGAGTGTGACACTATTTACTTTTCTGCTTTTATTACATTTTATGTCATTTCTTTGGAGAAATGGTTGCAAATTGTGGCTACGTGTTGCATTACACATTCCATTTGAAGTTTTTGGATGTGAAAAAAACAAGATCATTACTTTTCATGCAGCGTCATACCTACAAACATACTAACTATATGAGAACACAACAGTCAATTTGGGCGTTATTATTCCATAATCCACTCCACTATACTCGTCTCCGAGAAGTTGATATTTGTGTAGACCATTGAAGTAGAACATTTTTTTCTGTTATATAGCTCATAACAGTTATAAAAAGTAATATTTTGTCGTTTTAATGTCTTTAGTCTTTAAACGCTACACATACTACCCCAGATACACTTTGGAGATGTAAATGACAATAATAAAGTGCCTTTTAAAACTCTTTATAAAATAATCATCATGTTCTCATTTTGAACGCGATATCCGCATTTCTTATAATAATAATATGTGTCACCTCACAACAGCAATGTTTGTTTTCACATTTTTATGATAGGCCTGTGTTGCTAGTCTTTATTAAGGGCTACCAATTATAATTTTTGTCTGCAAATGTGTCTGTTTTCGAATTTATACGATCAAATGGCTTGGCCGATATTTTTTTTAAACTAGGTATACCAACTTTTAAGTACATTTTGTTTTGGCATATTTTTTAACCATAATCAGTTCTTCCCTTTACTTCAATGCAAGGGGAGGGGGAAATATTAAAAAAGTATTGTAATGACTTATTATAAATTTTTTTAAACAAAAAAGGTAGGAAATCGAGCAGAGGACACATTCAAAGTCTCATGTCATGCGAAACAAAGAGAATAGAATGTGGCATTCCTGGATAATTGCTGTAATATTTGTTCAGATCAGTATCAGTCACGATTTCCAACAATACAATTATTACAATTTTAATATTATACTTAATAATGGTCCAATTTTAAAAAAGGACATGGGTACGGTATTTTATATGAAAATTGCCAATTGCAATGTTAATTTTGGTTCCTTTCACAATTTTCACAAAGAAAGACAAAATAAGGAATCCAGAATTTAAAACCCATTTCATCTTAAGCGAGTATTATGTTATCATCGTTATTTTTTAAATTTTATTTAACTCTGACGAAACATGGCCCAGTCGTACCCAACCGTGTGCATTATTATTATGCATTGCTCCAAGTCAGGCCATTTGCCTAATGTCATTTTAATATGTAGATGACAGAAGTAAGTACAGCTGAAACTGAAATTGCACGGGTTTAAACCATTGCCAAACGAATAAAATGAAATAGCAAGAGGATGAACAAGAAGAGTCGTGTTACGCGGATTGTTATCAATAACAACATATGTAGGCCCCTACTTGTTTGAGATATACAGAAGTACGTACATTAAAACTAAAAGTAAAATTAGATAGAAAACATATACTGAGTACGTGCTCAAAACCTGATAATAAGCATTTTGTCAAGATAAAGAAACCCGAGAAGGTCAAAATATCTCTCTGGAGTCTAGTTTGTCTGCATCGAGTGCAATACTGCATAGCATTTCAGTAAATTAAGTAATGTAGACAAATGTGGTGGCAGTGCAAATATTTGCGGGTTCACAACTGCCTCCGCCGACATTTGTCATACCCATTCGCATAGCATATTATTTTTCATTTTGCATTAAGAATAATGCATTTTTATCTTATAGCAAAAAAAAGATAAATTACTTGAATGGAATGTCTGTGTTTTAAGAAGCTCTATAAATTCAATTCTATCCCGCAAAAAAACTATGCTACTCCATTGTTCATGCATTATGCAGATACGTGCATTCCATTATACATTACCAAGAATTATTCTTCTTTTCTACGTGTTTTGTCTTTCTTTTAGTTTTATTTAATGCAAGAATTTATGCACTCAAGTGGTTTGTTCTCGGGAAAGTTGCAGGTAGCAAGAACCAGCAACTGCCAAATCATTATCAACGCTATCAAGATGACACACAGGGGTGAACCCGTGACAAGACAAGAGACACATCAACAAATGTTTTTGAACTTATTCACTTTTCCTGTCGTAAGTTTTTTTTTATTCCTTCGCTCAGCGCAGTTCACAAAGGTATCTTAAAAACTTGTAATAACAGCCATCAAAAGTATGTAGTTCGGCTACCGCGTTTTATTCTCCTTCTTCTACCAGTTAAGCTTGCTCATAATGGATGTTCTCGGTACATAATGTAGGGAAAAAAAACTTGTACAGAAAAATACACTATCTTTTTACTGGATGCGCAACATTATTATATGAGCAAAAAAAACTGCCTATAAAATATTTGAATGTCTGTATAAAAACGTGTCGCTATTTTCCCTTGTGGTGGTTGACGACTTTTTAAATATTCCGAGAATAACAATGATGATGAGATGTTCATGTTACACTTTGGACTTAAAAAAAAATTAATACAATACATTTCAAAAAATGTTTGAATTACTTATATACATTTTCCTCCAGTTTAAATATTTTATGCACAAAAAGTTCACTTACCATTAGTATTTTAGTTATGCATAAAAATGTATAAACTTTTGTCGGTGCTATTTGTGGTATGCACTTTACAGTCATCATCAGTAAAGTAATCAGTATCATGGGTTTTATCAAGCGGGGACCAATATCCCGTTTACAGCTTCGTTGATGGATACAAAACATAATGCATTACCAAGAAGGTTGTGTGAAGAATAGTGACTTTGTCTTGTCATCTTACATATTATATATATTTAAAAAGAATGTGAAATGTGAACCTGCTCATGTACCGAACCATTTAATACATAGTGTAATCAAATAAGTGCACAGTCTAATAAGCCGCATCCTTCTATTGTTATGTAAATATATTGCAAAACGTATTTAAAATTTAGGAGCCGCATTTTGTATTTTTGCACGTACAGCAGCGTATATTGTAGTTTGCCGACCTCGAGTTCAGTGCCGATTTCATCCAGCTCCCAGGGCTCTCTGCCCTTCAAGAGAATATAAAATGCAATCCTATTACCATAACAATAGTAGCATCAGGTAACAGGTAACCTTCATTTATACGATATTCCAAAAGCCTGTGTTATATGCTAAGCGCACAAAACGGCTGTAAACTTTGGAAACAACGACGACAATACGCTTAACGTCTCAAAAAAAGTTTATAAAGTGAAAAAGAACGGCAGTCAAATTTATAATATTTAATGCATGCTATTTTTCTTCCTGCATGCAGTAGGCAATTTAAAGTAGTTAGCAAAGTAGATGATGATTGTGGTTATAGGGATACGGGAGAATATAGGGACAGAATACGAATAAGCTTCAGTGGTGAAAAAAGCATTTTTTTACAGAAAAGTGAAGGAACATGAGAGCTGGGAAGGAAAATGGCAGAACACGGTCTGGTACATTCAAGTAATGTCTTAATGTATTATGCAAAAGGATTAAAGACCCGACGGCAATGACTGCGTGAATCATTATGCGAAAAATTATTTTCCATTACAATAAATGGCTTCGTGTAATACGATGGTAATACGCATGTTATACAGAAAGAACAGCCGTAGTTCACTTTTTTTATCTACGTAATTTCTTTTAAAGCACGCACTACATAACATTTTTTAGTTCTTGCTTATGTCGTTATGTCTTTATAATTCATGTGTTTTTTTAAGCAAATGAAAAAAAAAACCAAAAAAAAGCTGAAGGAAGACTGACTAAGAAACCGCTAAACTACATGTCATGCCACAATATCGGCACTTCTTTTATAATACCAACTTCTTTTTTCACTTTTTTTTCTTCTCTTGTTCCAGTGATTGTACTTTTGGGAATGCCGGCCATCACATGCGGAATGCTACAATCTTTTTTTTACTGTAACTTCAGCAGATTCAGGATGCACAGACCTTATTTCCAGATAATTCTTACATTATTAAGCTCTCTCACAAGAGCTTCCGAAAGTTGTCTACAAGTTAACACGATATGCCTTCTTATCATCCTTGTTACTCCATTCTGATATCGCAATTCATATAGGTATATTTTTAAAAAATCCATTGCATTTTATGTAATGCTGTTGAATGTAACCAGTCAGTCTTTTACACTACTACTCTTTATGCCCAACTCCACACCAAGACACTTTTCTTTTTCAACTGACAGCGTGCAGTCAGTGATGTGCACTATTTCTTTTGTAATTGGCAATTGGAGGGAAAAAAAATTTCTCTCAAACTTTGAAAAATTGAAATCGTAAAATATAAATGAGTTAGCAACTACTTCTTCTTGTTCTACTAAGTTTATTATATAAAAGAGAATATATGTAGATGGTATTTTATCAAATCAAATATACATACCTACTTAACTTGGGAACAAATTTATATTATGTATATGTACTCGCATCTTGTATGCATAAAAAAATACTTTCGTACGAGTTACGTACAAATAAGGTAACTTCAAACTTATTATTTCCTACCTTCTTCTTCTTCCAGTAAGTCAAGCTGTATAAGCTCTTGTTATGTGTAGGTAAGTAGGTATGTAGTATTTTGTTTAAAGGCTTTTCTATACGATATTATTTTACTTTTCCATTTGGTTTAATAGCAACTAGCATGAAAAGGATGAAACGCTTCACTGGCCATGGTTAATAATAAAACGATGAGAAAGGGGAAAAGCCGAAAAGCATGCAATAATGCACTTCATTTGATACTCTATAGTCATCCAATGTCTGTCTGGTGAAACCACTAAAAAAAATCGACAAAGTTGAGAATGAGAAATTCTTCCAGCTCACTCAGTCACGTCACGCGAAATCTTACATTTCGCCCTTTTGAATTCTTTATACAAAATTTTTACCGTATAAAAAAGACAAAAAAAAGATGCAGTAGCTATTACGTATTACCTTACTTATAACCTCACTTTGGTGCTTCGACTCAGTCAGCCAGAAAGAAAAAGTACAAAATTTCTTTTAATAAAAATACTCAATCGCTCACGATCGTTTAAACCAAGACAAAGAAAACCAGGATGGGAAAGGTTAATCAAGAAAAGAAAAGTCAGGCGGCAACTGGCGAAATGAACACGGGAAGAGTAAATCAGTTTGTCTAGACTTTTTTTGGTTTTTGGAAGGAAGGAGTTTAGGTAATTATAAATAAATCGCAATAAAAAGGGAACCTATCTTCGAATCCAGCATGTTTAAAATGTGGGTTTACATGCAAACGTAATTTACTTGCACCGATCCCAACAAAATTTAAAACGCGTATTGTTGTACAAGGGCGCATAATCTTAAATATCTTTTCTTCTTTTTAGTTTCGTTATTGTTGTAGGCGGATCAGACTTTGATCGAACTGTCGAAGCATTCGGAAACAAATGAAAATGAATGACCGAACAAACAGCGCAGCACAAAAATACATATACCAAAGTACATATACATGCATGCGATTCAATTTCAGAGCCCGATATTTCTTTGTGTACCACATTTACTATTAGACCAACTTACATTATTATATTGTTGTTGTATTGCCGAAATTGTATTTTTTAATGCTTCAACACAAAACATTTTTCATGGAATAGAAAAATGCTGCCGTCAGAAGACTCAAGACAGGGAAACACCTACTCTTCCACGTGATGCATTGGTTTACAGAATGGATCATGCAAGATTGAACTAAAACTGAAGTAATCAGCATAAACCAGTTTTTTTTGTTTAGGGATAAACCACCACCGCAACACAAGTCTTCTTGAGATATGGAGAGGGTAAGGGCACAAGAAGGCTTCTGTGAAAAAAGAAGAAGGAAGGATGCACATGGGAAAACTGGGCCAGTATTTCTGCTATCTGCTTAAACATTATGAATGAGAAAGGTACATGGGCACCACATACTGGACGAGGTTGGGATCATTTGTAATAAAAGTTAAAAGGGCAAAGGCTATTTTCAATTTCATGATGAAGGCGAGGTTATGTCGTTTTACAAGGCTCCTCTTCTGCACCAACAACAACAACATCAAGAAGATCAAGAAACATCATCTCAAAATTGTCTTTATATCCTTTTCAAATGACTAGAGAGGATCAAGTATCTATCTGCTGTTCACCAAAAAAACTCTACTGCTAAAAAAAGGTTTATCACAAAAAACGCATCGTCCACCGGAGAAGAGCTCATATGGGTAAAAAGTGAAGGCAAATGTGGTCAGCTTGAGCATGTGGCTTGTTGGGAAACAGACTTGCTTAATACAATTTCCGAGTCGAGTAAACAACACACGAACAACAAAACAACTGACAATGAGAAAACATATTTAGCCCTTTAGCGGTTAATTCTTTTTTTTAAATGTGTGGAATCGATTGCGGAGAACAGGAAAGGGAAAGAGAGTGAGTGAGTGAGAGAGAGAGTATGGTACCCTTTTCCCTTGATTATAATTTTGTGTTCATTTCATGATGCAGTGGCGGAACTGTGGGGGCGTGTTTCAGTAATTTATTTTGTATATTCCACAAACTGGAAAAGCTCAAGTAATACTGAAAACACAGCAAAGACAAAAGAAGAGAAAAAATTGGAAGATGATTCGAAGGGATATGGTGTGTAGTAGACCTATCCTAATCTTGTTTTATTTATTCGTGAGATTACACCCACCACCTCTCATTCCATTTGGTTACATACAGGAGGCGGAAACTAGTCATGCCTCTTTGTAAACTAACCTAGTTTTATGTGATCATCATAATAATAACAGTATCCACGTATTATCCCATTTACGTTTTACGCTATGTGTATACGTACATGGTAAAAGTTTTTTTTTAGAAAACGAGAAAAGATAAATATTATTAATATAGGTACATATATGATGTGCAATTGGAATGATTAAATAAAAAGAAAAAGAAGTACAAGTAGAGTTCCGTCAGGAAGGATAAGTCATTGGGGCAGGGGGTTGGACATTTTGGCTGGGTGGATGTGTACACATTCTTTAATTTCATGCTCATATTTTATTAATGAACATTGGGATATTTTGGTACTCATTAGATTCTGGGAGCAGATAGAGGACGTATTTTTGGGACTCATTACTCATAATCAGGAGGATATTTGTAGGACATGGTGGGAGGAGATCGTGGATATATGTTTTTTTCTTCATCATCATTTTGTTAGTTCATTTACTAAACACTAATAAATTTGATGTTTAATGTAATGTAATGGAATTTGTAGCAATGATAGTGAAAAGGGGTCGTAATGATTGTTGGCATTATTAGGTCCAATCAGTTTCCTGCGCTCATAATTATCGTACAAAAAAATCAACAAGATTTACATCATCCTCTCGTGTAACTTTAAAAAAAAATTAGAACATAAAATAAGCAATACGGGGCAAAGAGTATGGGAAAATCCATAAAAATTTAGTGTGACTTAATTTTATTAGAAAATCAAGGTGAATGGCTGACTGAGAGACAGATAATTTCAAAGAATAAAACAGTATACATTCCTACATACATAATATTTGGTTTGGCAAAGTCCTTTACTAAAAATGAACTGCAAGGCTTTTAAATTGGAATTCAAATATTTCCATATACATATTAGGTAGGTATGTAGATTGTACATTTTAAAACTATTATGTGTACACATTGTATTGGTTTTGACTTTTTGTAAAATATCAAAATGTGCAGCAAGTATATACATATATATTTATCAATGTGCTTCAGAAATCTCGCTCAAAAATCCTGAATTCGGATTGTTTTTCGTAGGGGTATTACTTGAGCCTCGTCAATGGATATAGTAATCATTTTGACATTGATAGCATCCTCCAACTCAAGTTGGTTTCTCTGAAGGCTCCGTAACACAATATTCGCATCAATGAGGCTTCTATTGATTTTGGTCATCTGCTCAGTATTATCTTCAATCTCACGAATAAGTCGCAGTTGAACAGGATCTCTGTGAATAGGATAAAAAAATTTTTACATAGCAAGCTACATTATACTGTTTTATAGTGCGCGCTCGCTTATCTGCTGCTACGATGGATTCTGATATAAGTTTCGCATCAAAAGTCCAAAAAACAACTGTGAGCATCTTGATGGTAGGAAAATCAATTCAAATCTAATCAAATTCACATTGTTTAGTCGTTATCCTATTCATGCAAGACACAGGAGATCAGGAGAAAATACGAAACAGTAGAGATCAAGTATAAAAATTGCCCATGTTCCTTGTTCATTCAATCGAGAAGATGAAGAGAGATTTTTTATTTTGGTTTGCACACATATGAATTCGATTTGCGAAACACTCAACCTGTCTGACCTAATATAATGTATTCAATATTCCAATGTTGAACCGCGCAATTGAATAATATTGTGTTCCAAAGTTAAAAATGACAAAAAACGAGAATAATTTTCTAAGCTTTGCATTGTTTTTGACGACAGACTCAGACTTTCAAAATAAGCAATCATTTCATTGCTTTCTCATATTATTATCTAGCCGTGGAAGGATAGTATAAAATGTTAATGCGGTCTGTCTATCCGTCCGTATGTCACGCGATTATCTCAAAATGTGAATTTAGAGCTGATAATTTGTACGTGTTGGGATATCTTTGCCAGCAGATTACTAAAGTAGCATCTCATGGAGCCCTCATGGCTACTTATTTATGACGTTCTAGTTCCTAATCGAATTACCAATGGTTCCAATTTTGCATTATTAAGCCTCTCTGACAATCAAAGAGTTGCCGCCTTCTTACATCTTATGAACAAACAAAATAAAATAAAAGCACTTTCACTTTGTTTCCTGCTTACCTGACAAGTTCTTGACTTGGTCTTGTGTTACGCAACGAAAGACGAGTCTCGGCCAATGCAACTGCCCCTTGTTTTTCTTCGAATGCCTTTGTGAGTTTGCAAAGGGTGCTGTGCATCTCGCGAACTTTTTGAGTTTGCTATTCGTTAAAAGTGTTGGTTAATAATATTACTATTCTTGGTTAAATTAGTGTGATAAAATGCAAAGACAAAAGCGCAAAAATTAAAAAAACAAATAATTTTAAAAATAATTGTAAACTTTGCTCACAATAGAATGCTCATCCTGTAGTTTTGACTTGGCTTCAATTGTAGTTTTTAGTTGCTTTTCAAACAGATAGTTTGTTTCGCAAATCAAGGTTCTTAGGTCTTCAGAGATTTGCCGAAGAATGCTGTCTACTTGCATCCTCATTTGACGAGACGCGTTGATTACCTTCTCAGAGTCAAACTTGGCCCGTTCGGTGATCCTGGACCATTCATCTTCTGAAATGTTGCTAATTTAATTAAATACATATTCAGATTTATTATTTTCGTAGTCAAACCAAGTAATCATGCAAATGGATAATAATAATAATTTAATTTTGTCGTCACTCGTCACTTTTCACAATTTCAATTCTCAATGTGCTACTTGTAAATTAATCAAAATCCATCCTACGGATGGATGGAGAAGATTGCATGCATACCTGTCACAATCTATTTACAATTTAGGTATGTACTAGTTCGTGTGCAGTTTTTGCACGGAAACAAGTCTAGCTCTCTGTTTTTGGGTTTCTGTACTGCTGTGTAGAAAAATATAATTTATTTCTTTTACCTGTACTCCACATGACAAGCACCACACTGACGTTGAACAATGGATCGATGTTCATTCAATTCATGAGCCCTTTTGTCAATTTCCAAAGCTTCATCTTTCTCTCTGAGCTGTCCGCCAAGTGAAAAACGTATTTTGCGTAGTTGTCTGAGCTGCTCGGTACAATATTCTACATTACGTTTGAGATTACTCTGAATCCCCTCAACTGCCTTCATTTCATGCAAAATTTGTTTCTGTGCCTCGTCATGAACCATATCAATTCCCTTGCGACAATCCCTGTAATAGATTTTTATTTCATTGAAGAAATCTGTATTATGTTGCGTCACGGCCTGAACCCGGCAGAAGACAGTTTGACAATTTCCTATATTTATAATTGCCCTACCTCAAAGTGAGAATCTGCGAATTGATTTGTAGAATATTACACAATCCAGTCTTCAGTGCAATTTCAAGACGCTGACGATAAATCTGCATGGCGTCCAGTTCACTATTGATGTTGCCGAAATTTTTTGCCAGCTCATCCCTCCAATGTGACATGTCACGGAGCCTCTGCTTGAACTCCCAGTCAACATCTTCCTGACCTTGCTGAGTAATCTCCTGAGCTTCGTCGATAACCCGAACAGCTTCTGCCTGGAGCTGTTCACTGGACATTTGGTCAGACTGAGCGGCATCTCTCGTCAGAACAGTTGCGAGGGCCCATTCCTCGTGAGTGAATCGCGGTGGTGGTCGGACAATATTCGGGGTGCTTCAGATGAACATGAGTAAAATTGTAATGTTGCACATTTCCTCTGTTTTAGGAAATTTTATAAGCCATGCTCAAAAGTATTTAAATATACCGTGAAACCCATCCTTGAGTGGAAGCACAGTCATCGATGCCGAAACGAGTTGGTGGGCACTTTGGCGGAAGGTGACCAGTTGATGAGATGGGAACATATTCAGGTTGACCTGGAGGTGTTGGGGCTGGACAAGATGCCGCGCAAGGGGCACAGCCACCACAACTCATATTTAGTATTGGAAAGTTATCGAGACGTAGTAAGAAAAGTATTGAAAACTAGGCTATCTCTGTTAACTTTTACGCGACATAAAAAAATTAGTTTTGGAACCATCAGGGTGGAATAGAACAGCATGAGCCAACGTACACAACTAAAATTGATTGCCAATATATTATTTTTATTGTAGTAGGATGACACATATCCCTGACTACTTGCAATCTTTTATCTCTGCCCAGTCCACGATTCTACAAACCTACTTCATACTTACCAATGCCATGCAAGATTTGTGTACAGTTCAACGTATGCGAAAATATATTTTTGTGCATGTTCATGTACAGAAAGAGGGATAAACATTTGACACATTATTCATGGCGAATTTCAAAATATATTTATTTTGTAAAAATGTTTCGTTAATGCTAAAACATAATGAACAAAATGTGCGTACTGTGTTTTACATTATGTAAAAAGTTTACAAATAAATAAGGTCTTGAGATTCATATTTTGAGAGTATACTAGGTTCTCATGCACAAAAAAATCACAGGGAGGGAAATATGTCAGATCATGTTTATATTCCTAACGACGGAAGTAATCCAAATACTTCATCCGTATCTGGTCCAAAATAGTCTTCCTTCTTGGGGTGGGATTTCCACTGATTTCTCTCTAAAAATTATAGTTCCAACAATAAATCAATTATTAATGAATTTGATCCAACTATACTATCTATAATTCTTCTATTTCGTGCTTTTAATGATAAATGGCAAGTATTGACGTCTTGGCGTAATGCATATTATTATAAATAAGAAACCTACCATTACTCTGATCGGGTCTCCTTCCTCTTAATCTCGCTTTCATCCTTCGCCTTATAGTTTCTACAATTCTTGGATCTGGGGCCTTCAAGAAGCTAAGATGTTTATGATTGTCATCGCCAGTAATAGTGTTTCGATTCCTGCTCAGATGAATTTTTGGCGTTGCGTCATAATTTTCGTCAGGTGTAGGATTAACCCTGCGTTCATGTCCAATGTAGGCTGCTGTACAGCATTGAACTAAAATGAAGAGAAAATGGTAAGTAAATAGTTTTTTTTTAAACAAATTCAAATCACTTCATAATGTTTTGCCTTACTTGAGCATCAAATTCTTACCATAAACAATAACTATTATCACAGCTGCAATGGTATACCTGGTCATTTTGGAATTAACCAATATTACTTACTGGCACATCTTAAATAAATTATTATGTAGTTAACGTAGGTATAAGGAATTTATTTTCTACCACTGCGCACACTTTTTTTGCTATTTTACTTTATATACTTTTATTGTTTTCATATGGATGATGTAATTTTCTGCGCAATGAAAATAATTTTTGTGCAATTATTTAACAGCACAATTTATAATGAAAAAAAGAGATTGAGCAAGGCAATAATAATATGCCTCCCTATGAAATTCATAAATGTGCTGAAATCAGCACAAATGGAAAAGGAGGAACCTCGTACTACATGATGGTGACATTTACTGAATCGTTTTACTGGGCATGCACAATGTATGCATGTGAAATGTGAATAGTCAAGTCAGTCAAACAATGTTCCGTGATGATGATAACGCATGACACATTATGCTACTACAACATACATGTTGCATTTAAAAAAAAGTTTAAATAAAAAAAATAATGAAAAATACATTGCCAGATTGTCCCTGTGATCAAACGGGTTGCAGAATGTTTTCATGTTACATACATAATAATATTTGATGTTGTACCATTTGTATTCGCATTTCACACGTCATCATGATCTATACATATGTAATATGAGTTACATTCGGATACGTACATTGGTGCACGTATTACCATGCAAAAATGAATTTTTGATTATCGTTCATAAATAAATTCGCTTCCAATATGTCATTTACTTGACGTACAGTCCCAATACTTCTGTTCACTGTGGTTGCTCATTATACAATACGCGCATATAAAATATTAATTTATAATGATACAAGAGTACATGTACAACGTCTACATATTTTGGAACATTTAACATTTCTGTCACCCTCCTTTCACCTCTGACACCAGTGATTAGATCGAAATCGCTTCGGATCATATATCAGTCGAATATGTTTTTTAAACATTGAATTACAAATCACGCAAATATCCATAGGGTATCTGTTTCATGATGGAAAAATGCTGACGAATCATTATACCTATTACTTTTAACGGTGTATACACGCACACATACAGTCTTCTTTCTATATGTGCGTATGCACCTATGTATATATTATCTATTCAATATTACGAATTATCCTCTTTACACGAACATGTATGTATGACAGCAAAAGGTAATGCAATAGCATTTTATAGTAGTATGATATTATTGCGATAACTGTGGAGCTAATAATAGATCTAATATCTATAATTACGTTTATATTTTATTCAATTATATGATTGGCAATGTCAAAGAGAATACTAGTATATGAAAACTGCATAAATACAAAGCAAATTTCGATATTTTCATCCCAAACTTGTACAAAATAAGCAACTTGTCCAAATGCTCTAACATTTAGTTGACTTTCAATTTTAAACGAAATACTGAATATAAATGCTTTTTTTGTACATGTGACCAAGCATAAAAACTTCATTCATAATAATGTATTTTGATATTCGTTTAAATTGACTGTCATTTTGCCTTTAAAACACCTCATGCCATTTTTTAAGCAAACGAGCAATGATTTAAGCGGTTTGAATTGAACAACAAATTGATCTTGACCTTGCTCACATTGTGTAGGTACCTATGTATAGGCATAAACGATAAAAATGAATTAACTAACACTCAAATATTAAATAATAGCCAGAATTAGTAGAATTTCCATTTTAAATTCATTAATCCACTTACCAGTAACATTTAATGTTGGTTTCTTCAGAATGCTTGAAATATTATGTTAGTGGGAAAAAGATTTTTATCAATAAACACCGAAGCACCGAACAAGCATGCACTCATGCGACCATGAAATAGAAATGTCCCGTTAGTCGATCTGAATATTATGTCTATCTGTACTGTAGACCTCAAATCTTTTAAAGGTGATATGTTAATTATCAGTACCCTAGCCGGACATGTTCGAAAGTTTTTTTTTGAAAGTTCCAAAATCATATAGGTACTGGAAGACATTTTTTGTGTGGTAATAGATAGTAAATGCACTTTTCGATATTTTAGATATGCAAGCAAACGCAAAAGTAATGGGTTCCCCACTTGCACAAATGAATATTTGCTCACACATATTTACACAGCTTGTTAGCGCAAGTGTCATTTCACATTTGAACAATGAATGCACAAAAATGCATCATCAAATTATTATGTTCATTTACAGGTAAAAATGCATTATTCGTAAATACGCGCTACAAGATTCCACTTTCACCTTCAAACAATCAAAAGTATATTCAATAGAGATTCATAGAATCTCAATTAGTGCAATAATTTGTTCAGTGCAATTCCTTCAGGTTCGTTCATAATTGTTTCTTGTTGGTAATTAGTATTAGCACAAAAACAATCTTGAAAAAAAACCATTGGTACATTTACAAAGTGTTGCTCCACCACAAGCTTCTCAAGTAGACAGTAGACATGATAGCAGTCGCGCTACTAAATTTTGCAGTGGTTACGAAATGAGAAAATTTAAATACCAAGGACGTCAGACATTCAGATGAACCTTTATGCACATCTCTCTCCCGTACAGTTTCTATTCGCAATCATTCACGTCTTTTTCTTCAATGCTCCAGAAGCAGATTTACAGTAGTTGCAGTTTAGAAGAAAATGTTGACAAGATATACCTGCAAAAATATGACCAATTGATTGACTTGCAAATTGGTATGTCCTCAATACATATTACATAACACTCTCAAAAAGTCAAGAATAGCTAACAGGTACAAAGTACATTATATTTATGAAAAATAAATGGTTCACGACCAAAATATATAGCGTTAATTCTTTTGTAAGTGGAGTTTAAACGTTAACTAAAGTACAATCTATTTTGACGCATTACACACCCACATATACTGGTTGTAATATGGGATATTGTCACAATGATATCTTAACATCATCAATGGATGGAATGTGACTATGTCACTTTGCTATCAATAGCACAGGGTTTACTTCATTGTAACGATGTTGAACCATAATGCACATAGTATAATTTGTGGCATTGTTAATTAGCCCACGACTACTCGCTTTTCTAGTTTCCAGAGATCGCCATACAATACACTGTTGATAAATATACAAAACTTAGGTATATACATACATAATTTGTCATTTATTACTAAAAGAAACAGTGAAAGTAATGGTGCATAAGCAAGCCTTTTCAGTTGCCTACATTGTAGTATATAAGCAACCATTTTAACTCAACAAATCATTCCAAAACTCAGCTTTGTCTTTACAAAAGCTTCAATTATCTACTCATATAACCAATACAATTTATCATTTTATCACAACAAAACACTACATCATTTCAAAATGAATTCTGTAAGAAACTTTTATAGTTGTTCGGAAAGTGAGGAATTCATTTGAAAATTTTAAGCTATTATTTTTGAACTTTTGTTTCTAGATTCAAGCTTTCTGTGCTGCAGTACTCTTCGTATCGTGCCATGTGTATGGTCGACCCCAGGATAACGCTGCTGCTGCCGCTGTAGCCCCAAAGGAAGCTAACGTGACATTGTTAAAAAATGATAATGTCCCTCTGGACGGAAAAGGTACATACAGCTACGACATCGAGCTCTCTGACGGCACAAAATTGATCCAGTCCGGACACACTGAAGCTCCTGGAATGGGCCAAACTGACTCCAGCCTTGTTATAGAAGGGTAATTGCAATTTTCATACACAAAAAGAGCAAAACAACAACTTTACCAAAGTTTCTTGAAAAATCTTTATTCCTTTATATTTTATAATTATTTCTAAAGGTCATACGCTTATGTTGCTCCTGATGGTAAGCCACAATCCCATTTCAACATACCTACCAGCCGTTTTTTCAACATTTTGTGTCTCACATTCCCCCTTTAAATCCAAATTTCGATTTCTTGGCGAATAAATAATCTATTTTTGAAATCATACAGGTAAACAAATCAGCATCAGCTACATCGCCGATCGCAACGGTTTTCAGCCAAAAGGAGATGCCATTCCAACCAACAACGCAACTGCACCTGTCGCTTCATCAGGCGCTGCTGCTGCTGCAGCCCCTCCTCCAGCCCCTCCAGCTCCAGTGGCACCAGCAGCAGTAGATGCTCCTGCACCAGCTTCATCTGCTGAAGCAGCACCACAACGTTAATTTTGAAAATTACGATCACTCAATTTTCTAAATATAAATTTCCAATACATATGTATACAATTTTTCATATCATTTATATAATAAAAACTAGAGATGAAAAAAACTAGCATTTTCTTATAAAGAAAGATCATTAAATCATACAAAACTACAATTCATCCAAACATTTGCATTTGCATGCCATCTTTTGGCAACTGGAACTTTGCCCTGGAATTGTGGGCTCACATTACCCCAGGATTGTACACTCGGGCTTATATGGTGAATTAAGATTGATAATAATAATTAAATCCATAATCAATTATAATTCATTATAGCAAAATGCAGCAGATTTTCAGTAAGTAATTACGGTAGATAGCTAACATTATAGACTGTATAAACTTATAATACATGTTGCCCACTACTACTTGCACAATAAACTACAACACTTTTTATTGTTTATCAGCTCACTAAATTGCTTGCTTGTTAGATGCATGTTTATACAGCTGTCCATTTACATTCATTTCTTTAGTTCATTTTTGCCCGTAAACATGTAGCTGAGTGGCGCGACATAAATTTGTTTAAGCTTCCAGCGGAGGCATAATAGGTATAAATGTAAATTTATCTATTTACATTTACATAAATACATTTGTAAATACATTGGAATACAACTTTGGGTATTCATTGCGCTTTTAAATAAATATTTACAAGTGAATTTTTAGTTGCCCATAAAACAATCCAATTTTTAAGTGAAAAGGTTAATACGGTGTGTATTTACAGTGCACGGTTTGTGCTCACAAAAAGCGCATCACTTTTAGCCCCGTCCCGTCTTTAAAACACAATCAAAGGAAATTTAAAAACGTGTAAAAATAATAGTGTCAAAAATTTGTGCATAATGTGAAACTGTTAGTAGAAGTAACGATGTGTTAGGCAATATTAAATATTTTGCTGTGTAACATTTACTACTGCTCAAAACTGTGTGTCGTATACAAAAGCGTGTTCGTGTTATACAATCAAGTAAGCTGTCAAATGTTTTTAGTAATGAAAAAGCAAATTTATTATAATTATTGCTATAATATAATGCTGGAAAAACAAGATGACGTTAAACTGGATAGAATGTATTCCTCCACTGCTCACGGTTTGCATCCGTTGACAGCAAGTCTGAGCCCGTTATTAATTCTATCAAAGTTTCAAAAACAAAAACATTGATTGTGTATATTTGTGTGATTAGATTTAATAGCCCATTTGTGAAGGAAGATGGAGGAAGAGGAGGCAAACAAAAGTATTCATAGTCCGAGGATTGACAATGAAGATGGCGCAAATGCTAATAATGAAGGTATTTAATCTTTCAATCGATAGTAGTTGATAAAACTTTCAAAGACTTTCAAAATGCTTTACTAAAATGCAAATTATAAAAATAGATACAACTCCCGATCCAGATAAGGTTAGTGAAGTTGACGATGCACAAGATGAAGAGGAAGAGCAGCAGGTGGCCTCGTTGTTAGCAGAGGATTCAGTGAGCAGAGATAGCCCGGCACAACACGGTTTAGGAGGTGACCTAGATCAAGGTAATAAAAAAGACTAATGTAGTAGTAGACTAACAAGTTAGAAAAACGTTACAATCAATGTAATTGGGTAAATTTTAAATCGCCAGATGATAGAAACAGCGATTTCATCTCTGACAAAGTTGATTTCGTAGATGAAGATCAATATCTGGATGATATTTCTGATGGCTCGGAAAGTTTTGGCGATAAAGCTGAGGATGAGAGTAGTAAAAGAAATGGTCCGGCTGAAGATGAGCCAGAAGTAGTTTGTGAAGGCAGTAGTGAGTCAAAAATTTCCAACACATCAAATTCAAAAGACCAAGAGGAAATATCAGACGAAAAAAACGAAACACAACAATCTACCAATAGCGGGGTTAAAATATCTCTCCTTGATGATTCGAATGCTACTGAAGGTATTTATTAATATCATTTAACGTGATATAGGTAACCAATACATTTAATTGCGTACGACTCTTCTTAATTGCTATTAATATTAAAAACAAAATTGTAGATGTGGCTCCTGAACAAGATACAGTTGATGAAGTTGAAGATGCACAAGATGAGGAAGAGGAGCAGCAAGTGGCCACATTTTTGGAAGAGGATTCAATGAGCAGAGACGACACAGCGCTACGTGGTTTAGATGACGAAAGTCTGGACCAAGACCAAGGTTCCAAAATTTACTACAAATGAAATCTAGAAACGATATAACTTGTTATTTATATATTTATTATAAGTTAAAGGTAATTGTAATTTTACAGACAACAAAGATCCGATTTCTGATAAAATTGACTTTGTGGATGAAGGTCAATCTATGGATGGTGTTTCCGTTCGTTCAGAAGAACAAAGTGGAGGGGAGAAGGCTGAGGTTGTTGTGAGTAATAACGATAATGACCCCGAAGTAGTTTGCGAAGAAAGCAGTGATTCAATTTCATCAACATCGAAAGACCAAGAGATATCTGATGGCAAGGCAGACGAGTCCAAAAGTGTGGATAACATGGCTGGTCTTAGGTCGGACGAAATAATGGAAGAGGATGATGAGGACGGTGAAAATGTCGTGGCCGAAGTTGTAATTGTGTACACTATATTGCAGCTATTAGTTTGTGCATCATACCCAAATTGACTGTCATTTATTGTTTGTAGGATATATCAAGTATGATGGAAATTAATTTTGATGAAGAGTCACAAAGCAGTCAAACTCAACTACAGAGTGATGAACCGGAAGTCATCCCAATCGACAGTGATGATGATGACACAAGCAAGCAATTACAGCAGAATGAAGAGAATGATGAATCACATCCAATTGTTGAAGGAACTCATGAGGCCGTGTATCAAGTTGATGAGGATGAAAACATTACTGAAGTGGTATTGATACAACTTATGTATTACACTGTCTTTTACCAATAGTGTTCATGTATTGTAATGGAAGTATGGGTATGCATCAACTATTTATCGTCATAGGATGTGTCTAGCATGATGGAAGTTGCAATCGGCGAAGATCCAGATTCCAGCAACGAAGTTGGTTTTGAATCCGCCACAAACGTGACCCCTAGTAGGCGACCTAGAAGGGCGGCTGCGGAAGCTGCAGCAAAAACTATACATGTAAGATTAATGATTAATTTTAAGCATCCATCCACGTGTTAGCTCCTTGAGTTTCATAGTTTATATTACTATTACAGCAAATTTCTACAATAGAGGAGGAGGATACTCCTTCGACGGTATTCCGGACTCGAAGAAAATCGCAGCAAGACTCAGAATTCAATATCCATGAAGAAAGAAATATCGATTCACAGTCACCAAATGCCAAACAGAAATGTCATGTTTGCCGAAAGGTTTGTGTACTTATGAGCTACGACATTAAACTTGTCTGCAATTAAATTTGTATGCAAATAGATATATTTTTTAACACAATAATTGTACCCATTCTATAGATGGCTGCGTGCAGCATCGTCATTCGACAGTACGGCTCTGATATGTATCTCTGTTCAAACACTTGTTTTAACAAGTTCAGAAATCAGGGGAAAGATAGTCGCAACAAAACGTTACCATGTTCCAAGTGTGGTTTGATGAATGGAGAGTCTTCAAATGGCAATGTTGTTTATTTTTGGGAAACAATGAATTTCTGCTCAGATCTGTGTGTTGGTAAGAAATTCCTCCAAATGTAGATTCACGTTATGATTCGGATTAAAATTGTACCCTCTGTGATATCCAACGTTATTTTTGATTTTGTGTCTCTGTCATCCAGGGCGTTATCAAATGGATGTGGGTAGCAAATGTTGCACTTGTGGCAGCAACGTTCCTTGGATCAGTCTTGGGAAGTACTGCGTGAGATTTGGAAGTGACATACGACAATTTTGTGTTCCTCAGTGCTTGGAAAGTTACAAAAAGAACGCGAGAGTATGTTTTAATTGCCAGCTGGACATTAGGCGTGTTGGAAATGTGATATTAGCCAACATACCTTCCAAAAATACTCCAAAGGTATCTGTCAAAAGAAACAACATCAAACTTGTGTTATCTTATTTTAATTATTTTTTGACGTGGTTTTTGTTTGCAGGAGTTTTGTTCTAATGACTGTGTCGAAATGTACTGTGATCGAAATTTGCATCAGCCGACAAGGGCGAAGCCACAACCTGAACACAACTGCTTCATCTGTCAGCATCGAAGATCTGTTCATCGTGAGCTTGTTCTTGCCAATGGTAATTTTAAGTCATGTTCAGAGTCTTGCTGGAGAGAGACTCTGCACAAGAAAAATATTTCCAAATCGGAAAAGTGTGAGATGTGTGCTAAATTTGTGAATATGGACTTGGGTTTCACTACACCCGTGTATTGGCTATCGACGATGCATAGGATTTATGGTTTTTGTAGCCATATATGCAAGAATCTTTATATTTTAAATAGCAGGAAGATCATGTCTTGCACTTCATGCAAAGTAAGTCTACTGTTGTGTGTTATCTTTTTTTTCAAAATGAAGTATTTGAGAAAATAATATTTATTTTAATTTAAAAAATTTTGTAGGTGAAAAAATACAATTTCGATCTAATTGAGTACTACGCAAACTCATCTTCAACTTATGCCGCATGCTCTTTGGCGTGTCTTCCTAAAACTCCAGATTATCTGAGGAGCATTCGTGATGTACTATTCATACCTCAGCCAACCTCGGATAAAAATTCGTTAAACCTAGGAAATTCATCTTTTCCAATAATCAACACAGTCACTTCACTTACACAAGAAAGAAGGATGGCGCTACGTAACAATGCACAGTTAAATGGCAATGCTGGTTATGGCCAAAGTGAAATTATTGAACTAGATGGCGAAGACGAAGATGGTAAAGCAATTTTGTTAAAATTTGATAAAATATTTAATGTATGATTAATCAACTGTAATTTTGATGTCCAAACATAATCAAAATATTGCGATTTTATAGATCATGCAATTACAAGCTCTGATCGCATTTTGGATATACTTTCGATGGAAGAGATTGAAGAAATTTTGCAATTCTTGGAGAATAAACCACAAACAAGGGATGTTAAATGTATGGCAAAGCCAAGAACAAGGACAGTTGAAACTCAGACTGACATTTCAGAATTAAATGACATGGAAAGGATAATCATTGTGCCGGATGATGTGGTACATTATGTACCAGTTCCCATTCCGACTCTTGTGTATGTTCCATTTCCTGGTTACTTTCTCGAATCCCTATGTCCAATACCTTTTCCAATTCCCATACCTATCCCAATCCCAATTCCAGTCATCATATCCACAACGAATAAGTCAAATTCAAAAGAAAAAATCCAGGATGATGATGACGATGATAATAATAAACCAGGCAACGGTGACGATACTTCAGGAAAGTCATCTCCACCTTCAACGAGTGCTTCTACTGCGAACTCAACAATAAATGAGAGTAGAACGGGATCAAACACCCTGTCACAAACTCCTTCAGAAAGAGAGTCTGAGTCTGATAAGAAAAATGGCAAGGAATGTGCAGACATCACATTCAAAGCGGATGTAGAACCTCAATACAATTCCGGCAAACTTATTATTCCAAATAATCCAATGACACCAACTAGTATGCCTACCTCGCCAGATTACAATATGCGGGGCGGCGGTCCTGCTCCACCATCTGGGGTCAGCTACCCTTCTCCTCATTATTCACAAGACAATATATCCACAAGTTCTATATATCCTTCACCAATTTCTAATTACTCCCCATCGTATGGTTCGTCCCCTGTACCTCCCCCAATATCTCACGCACCAGGTCCTGGTCATGTTCCTAGTTTATCTAGTTTATCAAATCACTCGGCGCCTCCAATCAGAGATTATGGCTCATCTACAATACCACCTATAATATCGCAAATGTCGAGTTCCTATTCTTCTTATGGTGGTTCCTCTAGACCGTACATTCAACCAACGCCAATAATTCATCAACCAGTTGTACCAGTTGCTAGCGGGTATAGTACACATTCATCTTCAATGGGCTATGCTAATGAACCACCCCATGCTTCTCTACCAATATCAACTATTATTCCTCAACCTTCCTCTCCAAAGAATGTTAGGGTACGTCTTTAAGTCTGGTGTTTTGTGTTGCTTTTCATGTCATGTCATGCTCGCTTGCTCGTGATTAATCCGTAGGTTGAAAATGCTATTCGAGCTTGGAAAATGATGTTTGGACCTTCATCAGATCCTAGATCAATTAGTTCGATGGAGTTATCATCCAAACTATGTGATTTAGTTAACAGAGGGTCTAAACCGAACGGAGAGAGATATCGGGCCGATATTTTACTTTGTATATGTCTTGGGATTCAGCAATTGTTGAGGGACACTAATAGAATCGATAAAATATTCTACGATCATTTGTATTATAATTTTGTTTTAGCTTTCACGGATAGAGCTGAGCGTGAGTTAACGGTTGGTATGTGACGGCTGCAAAAACCACATTCATTATTACCTTAAACTGCAAACTCGGTTGTGCTGGTTGGATCCATTAAAATAGTTAATCTCGAACATTTCCAGGGATCTATGCTAAACTGGAGGAAACACATTTCTGGGAAACACAGGAGCTTGGAGCAACTTCACCAGGCGTGCTTTTATTTACTCTAATTTTTATGTTTTACAAATATTTTGGTCTTAAGGTAATAATAATGACACATATTCCATATTACTTAGTTATGGTTGTCGTGCTAAAATTGATGACGACACACAAATCCGAAATGTAAATCATTGTGTACAATAATTATGTGATAGACGACTTTGTTTTAATTTTTAGACGTGGGAACTGCATGCAGCATTACAATTCAACAATATCTCAGTTCAATCAAGATACGATCAATTTGGTAGATATGTCAAGTGCATATCTGTTATTGGTTTGCCTGGGACAATTCCAAATGAAATACATGAAGACTTAAATTGTCCAGATCGGTGTTTATTAAAAATATTTGAATTTTATTGCTTTAAAAGGTTAGAGAATGTACAAAAAATAATTATACAAAACTTTTTATTTTAACCAGCGATTTAAAGCTATGTAAGATGTATAACATTTTGTTGTTTCAGTGAATTGCAAGATGGTCCGTTTTACAAACGTCTTAGGCACGACTTTACCCCTCGAACACCTTGGTTTACTAGTCAGCAACTAGATCAACGACACATCTATCAAATGTTGGTTAGAGCATCAATGATAAGTAATAGTAATGAGAGCTTCAGTTGACACGAGCTGAAACCTAAATTGTTATTTCCAATTTCCCCTTGGAATGAAATCAGTCCCAAAAACATTTTTCCGTTGTACCGTCCGTTTCGTTAGAAGTAATTAAGTTTTAATTAGCTATGTTAGTGCATTTGACTGAATTTATTGTATTGTATAGTAATGCACGTCGCAAATTTGTATGTTTACCCTCAATTGCATCTCTGTGACTGCAATATTTTAGTTGCTGTACCTTGTTGTTTTAATATTTTATTTATTGTTGACAGTGCGTCGACTGTTATATTATGTTTTTTAACGTATAATGTAGCGTTTATACAGTAGTATCTCTAACATAATGACCCAAAAATTGTAAATATACAATAAAATTGATGTTAATTTCATCAGCAAATTATTAATTGTATATTTTATGTATATATTGTGTAACTCATAATATAATTGTATACTTGTTGGTGATAGAGGTGATAATAAAGCCCCAAATAATGAATATATACGTTGTTTCGAAATTCCTATACAATAATTATTTTTCGTTCTATGTGAACATCAAAGGTCGCGGTGGTCAGCAGTAAATAGATTTTTTTATGATGGTGGTTGATAAATATTATTATTTGAAGTTCCTTCGTTTTTAAAATTAACGCATTGCATATTGCACCTATTTTTCAATATTGATCACATGTTTCATACACACTTTCTCTAAATCAGGTAATGGAAATGGAAAAATCTTGCTCCACCACAACAAAAGTCTTGTCAATGATGTCACAAGGTAAATTTTCATGAAAATAGATTTTATTCATTGTAATAGTAGCAGCAGGGATAAGAAATAAACTGATCAAATCGTTGTGGATGAAATCATTTTCGATTCGTAGCATAATCAATCAAATAATATATTTATGTAAAAGTCTGTCTGCTATCAAATCGAAATTTGCATATCAGTCCCAGCTCTGAGGCATCACTTCCGTTCCAGACCGCAGATTGCTAAAATGCAGGCAGACTTATTTTACCCAAAATATGCAAAATGTACTCACTTCTCGCGTAGCTTTGATTTCGCATATTATATGCGCAAATCGCAATCACCAACAAATGGAAGTCCTGTTACATGACTAGTAGAGCTGCAACCGAGCAAACCTCCGGCTAAAAGTGTTTGTCATTTGTCTTGTTATTGTGCAACTTACGTTCTAGATTAGTACATTACAAATCACAATTATGCAAAGATGTAGCCGGAGGAATTAAATTACAATTATCAGATTTGTAATCAATTATTGCAATTACAAAGCCTTTTTACCCGCTAAATACAATTAGGATTACATACAACATTTCATTGTAATACGCACGTACAGAAATTTGTAATTTGCAAACACGTAAACGTTGGCTTTTTACAAAAGAAGTAAAAGGAGGATTGTTGGAGCTGGTCTAGTGAAAATGTTAACTTCAAGGGCAAAAATGTTGAAAGTGGTCGTGACGAGACGAACGATGTGATAATATGATATGTAAATACATTTTAAGTGTGTGATTGACGCTATGCAAATTTGTGTTAGTTCGTTATAATAAAAGTAAATACAGCCAATCAATATTATTGTTGTTCAGTTAATGTTATTGGATAAAAAAGGATTTTGTAATTTTTACTGTTTAGGGTTTTTGATCGTAAGAATAAAGGAATCTCAAATTTCTTATTTTAATTATTTTTCAAACGCAAACGACAAGTTGAAACTTTATGGAACATAATTACCTAGTATGATAATGTGCTTGTAATAAAACCTATTGGTTATTGGATTTAACGGGTTACAAATTATTATCGATAATGGAGTTGCTGCCAAGCGGTTTTAAAATGGATTTCAAGCCTCCAGTATCCCCTTGTGGGGTACTTATCCTTGACGGGAATCGAAGTGTCAGAGGATATGTAATGTACCATCTTGATACAGATACGGGATTACCTTGGGTTGTGGATACCAACCCTGACCCTGAAGTCAATAAACTTTTCATTGACTGGCTTATCCCGACTGTGACGCAGCATTTGGAGTGGAAAAATGGCTTTTATAAGTGCACCCAAGGAGGCAAACAACCAGAATTGCCTTGTGGAACGAAAGATTGCTTATGTAGTTCAACGACTGTAGTAGAGGTTCCTATTGAATGCATAGAAAGTAAGGAGTTAAATATTTGCATATATATTAATGTTTTTTGTTTGAAAATTTGCGGTAATGTTGATTATGTGGGTTCGTTTTTAATCTTAAGGCCGTGGTCAACTTTCATTATATGGTCATCATTGGATGCAAAGAGTCAATGTTGCTTTTGTGGAGGGCAAACTGGTGGAATTCTCTAATGACGAAGTAATTGATTCGGGGAAAAACTGGAAAAAGAGTTGGACCAGTAGCCACCCTTCATTCCAAAGGTTGGCAAGTGTTAAAGGAAATAATCTTTCTCCTGTAGTTGAACCGTCTGAAGAAGGATTGGGATTCAGTTGGAATAAATTACCTCTGGAAGTATATGAAACACTTGTTAAGTATTTGGATGGCATTAGCTTAATGAATCTGTGCCATACATCGTCACTAATTGCGGGTATGGTATTGGAGCCATTTTCTGTCATGTCTTTTCAAAAAGTAAGTATTTCATCCGTATCACTTTAACAATGTCATACATTTCTAATAATATCTTTTTGTGTAAATCAAATTAATTATTATTATCTCTACTACCTTTATTGATAATTTTTAGAGACAACTGCACTGGCACACATTCTGTGTCGACAACTTGGATCGGGAATGCATGGGAAAAATCGTCTCCGGGCTTATGAATTTTTATGAGGTTAACAAGGAAATGTTGAAAACGGATGGTCGGATTGAGTGCTTAATAGCGTGGGAAGACGTTTTTAAAACTTATCAATCATTTTGGTACGTAGTTGCTAATGCAGATGTCCGGATTTGGCGATTGAATGAACTGGAAAACAAAATAAAGTCACAGATATTATTAATGAGACAACACACTACATCTAAAAATACCATGTTTGGAAACGTTTGCTTAATACGTGCGGGAGGCGGTGGAATTCTTTTAAGCATAATGTTCCCTTGTATTTTATCTCACGAATCAAAACAATCCGAAGTGAACATGGTAAATATCAAAACAATCCGTTTATTTTTACTATTTTTATGTATGGGATGCATGCAATGTAGTAAACATTTACAAAAATATGAAAATATTTTATTTATGTTAGATGGTAGTGGACGAAATGGGGAGTGCTGGCTGTGTGAATTTTTCTTCAATTTGTACCGACACAACTGTTATCTTTGGATTAAAAGTTGTCTATTTTCCTCGAATACGCAGATCTAATAACATGTTCTATATGGATCGCGTGTTAGTTAGTGTGTGCAACAAATGTATCACTGCAGTCTCCATTTTTTCCGATTTCAGAAGCAAGGTTATATGGGATGAGGAGGATGACGGAACTGTTCATAATGATTGCCCAATTTTTGAAACATACAAGTACGTGAGGAATTTGGGGATTTATTTTATAGATACATTGGCTAATATTTTTTAATGACCACAATATATTCTGTGTTTAAAATTATTTCAGAAACATTGCTGTGCTGTGGCACCATCCCAAGTCAATCAGGTTCTTTATATTAGCGTTTGGTTCTTCCGACGACAGATTTGATCTTTCCCATATCTATCGACTTCAGTTTAAAGCCATGACGGATGTTTGGAAACACATTGTGCAGTACCGTTCCTATTACATATCGGAGGTGCGCGAGTACAAAGGTGACACTGAGCTGATGAACGAGTTTAAAAAGAATTTGGTCATGGGCGATAGTGGATACATGTACTGTTTACTGGAACCCACCTTCTATGGGTTAACTCTAATTTCTCCAATTTATGGTGTGGAATCATTTAAACCAAAACTGGCTACGGAATCTCTGGATGTGTGAGTAATTTTTAAATACAGTTATTATTAGACTCGCTCATTTAAAAGTATTAATGCGTAGATTGTGATTCCAAACATATTTTTTATAAACTTTTAAATGTAATTTAGGTGCAATACAACTGTTGAAACCTTTGAACCGCAATATTACTCCAACAACGCTAGAAGGTATATTGCTGGCATACGTGAACCTACATGTTCCGGTAAAGGCCATGGAATGTATGTATTCTGCAGTAACACAACTATTGCAGCATCTTGGGATTGCATTTCTTGGGTTTTTGGGCCTCTAAAGTTTCCAAACATCGGTAAAGCACGGGCGACAAACGTAACGCATGTGGACGTAATGAATCACAACAACGGTCTGCTACTTATTATCAATGAAGATATACTTGTTTTGGACGTTATTTTAAAGGACGTGGCATATTGGGATGGCATTGCACCTGAACCTGAACTTGAAGTTAGGCTTTTAAGGGTGTTTCAGACTGGAATAGAGGCCATGTATAGGGAAATAACGCATTGCGAAGTAAACTTTGATGAAGGGCAGCCGTTTCTATTACTTGTTTCGGAGCGGAAATCAAAACGAAAGGATAAATTTGGAGTAATCCAAAATATGCGCGACGAATTGAGCTTCGTTATTAAGCGTATTGATTTTGTGATTTAAAATACTGAAAATTATATTATATATTTGACCGATCACTCTAGTAGACTTTATGAATTTAGATATGTAGTTTTATTAGAGTAATATGTGCTTGTAACGGGAAAATAAATGCCAAATTCAAATTATCTACCTAGCTTAAAATGCAAAAGTACTTAGAGGTCAAATGTGAATTGTCACAGCCAGGTCGTGGTACTTGGTATACGAGCCATTAATTAGAGCTGTCATGTCTATGATATTTTATGCCAATTGAATTTAATAAAATTGTAGTTTCACTTGAATAAGGAACAGTTTCATTTAATTAATTTTTGTTACAATTTAAAATTTTATAATCAGATTTTGTGTTTCATATATTCCCTCATATTTTCAAGTGAACATCCGTAATCCGTATAACAAAATTAGTACAAGATAATCAAGTATAAAACTCTATCAGACGAAGATAACTTTAAATAACCTGTATCAAAATTTTCATGAACAACGCATCCACACAGGTCCGCGTCCGCAGCAACAAGGGAAAGAAGCAACAAAGATCATTGAATGACTCACCAACCTAGGTCTGTCCACATGATCATATGATCTCACAGCAGTTACAAAAATACGTAATGTTGTTGATGTGATGATGAATTTTGTACTTATCTCTGTACATCTGTGTAGACTGCTTGCTTACGTAGTGTTTACTACATGATTCATTTCAAGTTCTTTTGATCTGCTGGTGCCTTGTAATAAAATAAGGTAGATCGCAAGAAAAAGAAAGTAGTGAATCTTAATAATAATAACGAGAGTCGAAAGCTGCCCTCAGTAAAAATAGACTGTAAAAAACGTGAAATTCTCTGTGCTTTATTCCGTAAAAATGCTCTAACTTTGATTGTGCAATCGTTATATTTTTTGTGGGTGACTATCGTAAACAGGTGTTTGTGCACGAGACGAATTAGGACTTTGGATAATTTGGTGGATAATTTAATAATAAAGAGAGAGAATAATACAGTCATATTAATATTTGGCTATATTGTGGTTTCTTCTATTGTATTCATAATTCATAGTTTTATTATTACACCTCCGGTGGTAAGGTTTTAATTTAAAAGCCAAAATGTCATTCTTGGGATTCGGTAAAAAATCGGACAAAGGTTAGGACAAATTTTCTTAGGAATAAAGAACATAAAAATAGTCGCTTCATTATTATATAACATATTCATGCATAAATTTAAATTATAAAAATGTTCATTTTTTAAATAGAGCAACTGAGAGATAATGAAAGGGCCCTGAGAAAAGTTGGTCGGGACTTGGACCGTGAAAAGCTGAAATTGGAACAAGAAGAGAAAAAACTGGTAAATTTACTTTTGTCTTTAGTTGTTAGTACTCGTGCATTGGGTTGAATTTAGGCAACAGGATTTGCGCTGCCTAACTTAGCTAACCTAATAAACTGCAGTTTCAAAATTACGTTAAACCTAACAATATCTAACCTAATTACTATTTAGCCTTAAACTTAATTGTTTTGATGTTCAGTGTGTTTTTGTTCTAATTACGACTTAATTCAACCCGTGCGTTGTGTTAAAACTCAAAACTGGCTGGGTCGTGCCTGATTTGTCTAATGTTATTTTTAAAAAAAATTATATACTTCTTATGTCCTTATGTATACAGGAAATGGAAATTAAAAAGGCAGCTAATGAAGGTAACAAAGAAGTTTGTGCTATTTTAGCTAAACAGCTAGTTCAAATGCGTAAGGCAAAGACTAGAACATACGCCGCCAAAGGAAAGGTACATAATACGTCGCACAAACTTTTGTCCTCACATTAAAACTGAACTTTTTAAAAGGAACATCAAGTTTAAAACTCATGTTTTTTAGATTCAAACTGTGGGAACAACAGCTAAAGTGATGCAAGCAAATGCCAAAATGGCAGAAGTAATGGGTGAAACAACGAAAGCAATGGGACAGATGAATAAACTTGTAAATCCAGCTCAGATGAACAAAACCATGCAGGAATTTTCTAAGCAGACCACAAAAATGGAAATGACAGATGAAATGAGTACGCAAATTAATCGTTATATTCTTGTTAAATCGCAGATAGATATAATGTAGAAATATTTTTTTGTTATTTTTTAGTTAACGATACATTGGATGATCTTCTAACCGAATCTGGAGATGAAGAAGAGTCAGATAGAATTGTAACTCAGGTTTTGGACGAAATTGGTATCGAGATTTCCGGAAAGGTAAGAAACCCATTAATAATAAAAATAATAAACAATGCTTTAGACTCTTGTGGACCTGTGGAAATAAAAAATGTTTGTAATTTGTAACTGTAATTTTATTTAAATAGGTCGCTGAGGCACCTTCGGCAGGAACGGGTAAATTTGGTGAAAAAAGTACGGCTAGAACAAAAGTAGCGGATTTGCCCACTGATGATGATCTCGAAGCACAGTTAGCACGTTTGAGAACGACGTAACGTCGACACTAGATGATATTTAGAATTTTTAACGCATGAGCGGTCCAATGATGTGATGGTTTGTTCTTGCAATTGCCTTTTCTGTGTACTTTGACCGTACTTTACTATTTAGGTTTAACTTTACCTAAATAATACCAAAATGTAAATATATTATGTTAAAATAATTAAGTGAATTGTGATTTAAACAGATTTTCAGAATTCCAACTAAGTCATAATTTTCCAAAAAAAATAAATTCCCACATGACTTTCATTCATTGAAGTAAGAAATCAATAACGTCTCAGTTTTATTCTCATTTAATCATTTTTATATCACGATAGATTTTTTGTATATAATTAAATCGCGCATTCGAGAAAAGTCAACATCCTTACATTACAATTTTATTTATTATACACGTTCCAAAGTATAACTTAAATTAAAACAATTTTACAAAGTTCAGCTACAACAACAAAAACTTGAACTTTTATATTTAACAATGCTTTCCTTGTTTGCAGGACAAAATATACTTACTTTACATAATATATTATATGCTATGCTAAGCTGTAATTTCCAGTGGATAATAGATTATAGGTTTTTATAATACAGCAAATTTGCAATTGCAAACAATCTTTCTTACATTTTACATTATGAGCTTAAAAGGCGAATAAAAATGACTGGGGTTATTGACTATTTGCGTAAAGAGTAGTCCTAACACTAGAACGTCTAAGCCAAGGAAATTTTTGGTAACTGATTTTGGTGCATTTAAGCTAACAAATGTACGCACAACAAGTACAATTTATCAAACATCACACATAATGTGTGTGCTTTCAATGCATGCGTTCATTTTTACACACAAGATTTAGTATATATTTTGTTTCGTTTTAATTTTTAGTTATATAATAATAATTAATTTTGTTGTCCTGAATCAGTATGATACACATTATCAGCAATAATTTCAGATTTTTTAGCATCTCTAAAGCATTGCAAAGTAAATCAGGCAATAGCGCAGGTATTCAGTTAGTAGATACACTAGCAACTTGCATTGCAGTAATATAGGCTCAATTTGGCGTTTGTTCTATAATTAAATTCGATTCTAACAATGCATTATAAGGAGCAGGCATAAATTTCCTCATGCACACATATAATAATCATTATAATTATACATTCAACAAATTCAATAAAATCTTTCAAGTCTTTAACTGTGTGTAGAAACAACATTTTGAATAATTTCCAAATATGTTATTGCTCTATTCTGTTCCTCCGATTTCATCAAGTAGTGATTCCTTAACAAGGATTTTTTTACATCTTTATTATAATTACCTATATATTTTTTACCCTATCGTTTTCCAGAAAAATATGGTTTCTGCATTTAAAAATCTTGTCAGTGTACATTTCTCGACAGTTTCGTTTTTTTCATTATCCATACTGTCGCTTGTTGAGTTGTATTTGGTAGCTGCTTCACACTCGCGCATTAAACTTAAAATATTTTTATGTGAGTTTAATTTATTTTCTCCTGATCATTCCATTTACATAATTTATGCTTAATTGGTAAAACTGATTGTATGCTTTGTGTTTGTTTTGTGCAAAATGCATGCATTAATGAATGCTGTTTATATTTAAAAAGCGATAAAACATAAAACTTAAATCACTACTCTTTTGAATCCAAACGTTCACATATCTACCACTTATTCCAATTTCGGCCTTTCAATTTAGTCCATTATAATAGAAGTTTTAAAATATCAGTATTTTCTTTAGGTTATATTTAAGGTAATTTTTATAAGGAATCGTACTTTACGAATAGAAAGATCACGTTGAATATTTAATTATAACATTTAGGAATGGATGTTTACAAATACACAATAATAATTATTATTATAAGATCCCAAGATATATGCTACTAGGTAATAGTGTAATCTACGTCCGTCCGTCCGTACTAGTTAAAATCTCTCAAGTAAAGCTTGGTGAGGAAGAGATCAATGAACCTCTGCTGGAATGTCTTGATCTCTGTGGAGTTGGGCATGAAGAACCACAGGGTCTTAGCCCAGTTCCTAGCATCATAACTGGAGGGGAAGACGCAGGTCTTCCATACGGAGTCGCTGGATTCATTCCTTGGTAATACGAGGGTCGTCGCACCACTTTACGAACCCGACATGGATCATTTCTAATCAAAAATTCCTCAAGTGTTTCCCATCCTCCGCCAATTCTGACCATGACATGTACTCCTTTCAGAAGCTGAAATCAAGGGGGTCAACGTTTAAATTTAGAATCTTCATTTGTATTTTAATCTGACGTTTAGTCATGTGCTTAAAATCCTTACCCGAACAAATACTGTTCTCCCATTTATAAGATATTTTCCCTCGGAAAGCTTCCTCATTTTGAAATTTTGTCTCGTCTCTTCTACACATGAGCAATGTTTTCCAGAAATCCGAGCCACTTCACTGACCTACAGAGTGGTATATAAAGTATTAAATTAAATTATGTATACAATTTTATTTTTGGTAAAAAATTCCATCGACTCATAATTTAGTAATAATCAAAATGTCACCTTTGAATCTAGTTCAGTGGGGGACTTCAAAACCTCGTTCAAAATGGGAGAAGTATTCGTTTCCCGCTCCGAGTGCTCTACCTCAACTTGTAAACCACTGTCCACTGAGTCGTAAAGTTTTGCTTGCACACCAGCGCTAACTTTAGAACAACCTGGATTTTCTTTGTTATCATCAGACTCCTCACCATCAGTCTGACTTCCAAAACTGGTGCGACTGATAGTTTGGTCACATGAAGGAGCTTTCTCAATAATATTGGGCGGGTCTTGGTCGTCCCGTATCTCGTTATCCATTTCTTGCTCCAAAGCTACCAAAGCTGGTGGATCAATGCCGAACTTGACAGATAATCTTCCCACTTCCATGAGACAGATAAGGATACTTCTAACATCTCCATGTGTCACTGTAGATCCNGTGTCACTGTAGATCCGACAAAACAGCAAAAAAAAAATGTAATATTTTGTAGGAGAATGTGATCCTTATCAAAGCATTTAATAATTAATTAGGCTATTGATGGACATACCTAAATCACTGGTTTCAAACATTAAATTAGGATGTACACCCAAATCCTTGCAGAAATTGATAAATAGCGTAACATTATCTCTTGCAAAGAAGGAACCTTGTCGCGCATTTTGTCTGACCCTTCCGATTAACCGGGGACGTATTTTGGCATCTGTTGACGTGGCTGCTTTTTGCTCTATCAATCGTGCCAGTTGACAGAGGACTGCTCCAGTTTGCAAGTTTTCCATTAGATTGTCCGGACGCAAATTTAAACCTGTTAATAAATAAATAATTTCATAAATTATACCTTTACGTATATACATACCTATATATGCAATGTATGTACTATGTTAAAATCAATCAATCACAACTCTTTTATATAAAAAGCATTTTTTTTTTTTACAAATAATGTTAAAATTCAGTACTTACCCAAAATACCACTTAGCCAGTCGGCCAAGTCATGAGCAAGGGGTAAGAGAGATCTTTCCTGATTCCATAAGATTTTTTCATGGAACAAATACAACTGCTCATCATCAGTCTGTGGAAAGTTTGGAGCTTGGCGATTTCTTTCGAAAATTGATGGATTCATTGATCCATTTAATGGAGACATGAGAGGGCTCACGCTGCGACGTCTCGAGAGTAATGGACTGTCTGTAATGGATACATTACTCAAGTCCAACTCCCGGTGTCCTAAATTGAAGGACCTGCGACGAACAAGGAAGTCCATTTTGGGGCCACCGGTTGGGGTACTAATACTTCTGGTTGGAGTACCCATGCGGGACGATCTATGTATACAAAAAATTATAAATCATACAGCCAATTCCCTTTTTCTAACTAATCTGTCTCACAATGCCCCCACTTTGATTTTATACTTACTCAGCTACAAACCCAGTATCAAAATGAGACGAGCGCAGGGATTTACAGAATATTTATCTCTAAACCAAATACTTATTATTACATGTACCAAACTAACGCACGCTATTTTAAATGTCAGGGGCTAGTCAAGCTGCCATTAAGAACTTAATTTTTTAAATGTCAAAAGTTTTCATTTTTTTTACAAAAAAAAATGTAATTTCTCAAACCTGTCCACCTCTCCAGACATGTATCTATTAGGTACATGCCTGGTGGAAAGGATCGGTTTAATTTTTCACAGCTCGAAAATTAACGTATGTAGAGCTACATTTCAACAATCACTTTTCAATTCTTTGTTTTAGTCAATCATTCATGGACATTGAGTGTACCAACCCACTCCTATCCCATCCCCATCTATAATTAATAATAATAATAATAGTATTAATAGGATGTAGGTGGATTTTCTCACACTACATTTTTTATAGCATATAACTTGGAATATCGCTGGAACCATATCAAGTTGTCACGTGTGTGCTATTTGGTCTTAATTACCTTATCCATAACTTCATTAAAAAGTTTTTGTTTACTGCATGGGATTATGGACGATGGAGTACACAATAATTTTGTACTGTCATACGGACTATAATGTCATTACTGATTGATTGTTCAATTTGCTACTGTCAAAAATATACTTTACTTAATTTTATATTAGCACATTATACCATGCATTATCCATCTCGTTTTATGTTCAGCGAATAGGCGTTATCATTTAGCTGACATTCGTTTGCGTTATTATAATATCATAAATGAGAATTATGCTAGCCAACCCATATATTTTCCTCCACCCAAAGTGTTACACTAAACTAGTAAAAATAAAAACAACAAAACATGCTAGAATTTTGAAATATTTTTTGAAGATTTGAGATTATTGAAAGAAAGCGAAAGATCCATATGAGCTCGATAACAACTATATCCTTTTCAAATTATTGCTTTTATTTCGTATTATGTATGGCACAAAATTTTGTAGCTACATATTTGTTCGAATCAATCATATCAGAAATATAGTATTCTTCTGAAATATTGTAAAAAGGAGTTTGGTCTTGAGCAGACTTGTATAATCCTTACAATTTAACAACTGGGGAAGAATGACGTAAAGTACAATTGGCAGCAGCATGCGTGGTGTAAGAAAAACTTTTGCATATCAAATCAAAAATGATAAAGATTTACGATAAACAATTGTGTGAAATCTACGCATACAATACCAATACCCAACCTATGTGCACACTTTGTCATTTAAAAGTAATTTTACGGTGCAAAGGGTGATGATAAGGAGTGCTTCAAATATATAATATTCATGAAGAGAAAAAACATAATATTACGTGATCATCGTCATAATACATATTAGCAGACTGTTCTGACTCATCAACAAGATAGATAATAATTCATCATCCTTTCAAGAGAACCCATACACCATACTAACTTCTAAAATATTTTTTTCCTAATGAGAAAAAATAGTGTTTTCATATATGGAGTCGTCAATGTCATTTATGGTGGGCGAGAAATAGGGTTTTCGACAGTAACGACTCTAGCAATCGCATTGCAAATGACCCGATGAACGCGTTTTCTCGTGATAGCTTTGTGCTTTTCTTTTTTTAGTATTTTACTAATGATTTGCTATAAAAAACATAATTTTGATGATCATGATTAATTCACAGCTGCATTAGTTCTTTCAGCACACAAATAATTTTAAGCAGCAATGTAAGTAGCTTATTATTGTTCGTCCTTTAATCTCCCCATCTATCCGTGTTCATATAATGAAACGAGTCAATTTTTTATATACTCAATGCAAAATAGTTTTTAGTTTTTGCGTAGTTTATAGTATAATATAATACAATAGTTTAGCAGCTGTTTATGCTAACTATTTAACTGCATACAAGGAATCATCAATCAATACATCTGCATCAAATTATGGCATGGAATGACAAGTTGGCAAGTGGTAGTTTCAACTAAACAAACTCTGTTACAAATTGCAAATTAATTTTGGAGATTTCTTTTCCTTAGCAAATTTAATGATTTCTATTTCAATCCTAAAAGGCACACAGGGGCAAGGTCGAAGGTAACGTGAATAAGAAATAAAATATGCTGCTACATAGATCAAAAGGTAGTTTTAGCTTTTTGGTTTGTTTCCCTGCCTTGCGTTTTTACAAGGGCACGATACTAGTCAGGTTTCGTATTACAATGGTATGATGTGTGATGATGATAAAATGATATGATAACACATTTGCATTCATTTGGACATTTTTTACATTAGTAAGTAAATATGAAGGAGGGTATTATGAGACTTTAGATATTACTTTAGATTTTCAACTGGAACAAACACTAGAATAAATAGAACTCACCTATAAAGTATCCGGTTGATTAACTTCCAACAAATTTTATACTAACTTTTAATAATTTACAAATGCGTAAATTACAATATTCCTTTCGCAAAAACTTTGCTGCATAATGTGAGATTATCCAGGTCAGGTGGCGACTCACAAATCACTGTATCACAAGTTTACTTAACATAACAGTTTTCTTGGTTTCTTGCACGTGTTTTACTTGCAAAAAGACGTTGGGATGTAACGTAATATTTGAAATAGGCTTGATTTATATTGTAAAAGTCATTTTACTCTAACATTGTAACGTAACTCGTCCAACACGATTTTCATGAGAGTAGCTCAGGTATATTTTTTATTACCGCCTCCTTCGTCCACCTTAACAATGTCATATCCAATTGCCAATTACTCACTTCCACAAGCCAGATTAGATGCGACGCATCCGTTCTCGAACTGCTCCAGAGTAAATTGTCGTAGGATGTGACCTTCAACCTTTTTTCGGATATCACCTTGAATCAATCAATTCGACTGTAGTTTAAATAGCCTGTAGCACAAATAGTAACTTTTCAACAGCTCACGACTTATGACGAGTAAATACCACCGCTCCGCATAAAATTTGAATCACCAGCTCCTACATGAAAAACAAACAAACAATTCATCATACTATTGTTACTAAAGACTCCTTTCTTCAACCAATCTGTAACATGTATGCAATTTCCATGATATCTTGGTTAGGAAAACGCCAACACTGACACTACATCCTTTTTCTTCCTGAGTAAAAGGAGATTACGTGCATGCAAGCGATGATGCATGATTTGATCTTCATTTCGTACGATCCTTTTTGTACTCGTATTAAAAATGCCTTTTGAAAATAAACTGATTCTACCAACAGAGGAATATACATATAAATACAGCCTAGGTATTTTTCTTTTAGCCAGCATATATATACATATATACATATATTAATGACAGAAAATTGTACAATTGAAGTGTTTAAGCCATTAAGGCATTGCGTACTTTTTTTTAGCAAGAGGAGGAGGCACTGCACATATAATAATTCCCTGTTTATTATCTTTCATTCATGTTCATGACACTTAACTTCATCTCTTTCGTGTATATTTATTTACACACTTACCTCAGTAATTATAGAGAAGAGGATGAAAAAGAAGAAGAAAAAAAAGAAACAAGCTAGTTTGGTGATTTCGAGAATACTGGTAGCTGCACGCAACTCTTCACTTCAAAAGTTACTGATAAATATCTAACCAGCTTCCCCACGACTAATATTATATACTGTTTGCTCATAAATGCTTTTCTAGTATACTGCAAAAACAAAAGTTACATACATTGAATTTAAATACTACCTACCAAAAATATGACTTTGATACATGGCACATAGTCATATATATTTATACATATTTTGTGTCCTATGTACATGCATATTAAGGTTATGTATTATTTACTATACAGATATACTACTACTACTACTACTCTCATGATATGATGAAAGAAAACGGTCTAGTCTAGGTCTATTGCTGCTGCTAGTTGAGTTGTGTCGTATCTCTTGTAGTAAATACAATAATAATGAAAACTATCAAAAGGGTAGGGTTATTTTTTTTGACTGAACTGGCTTATAATATGACACACAAGTGTTTACCCCACTAAAACAAAAAGTAGATCAGCCAATTGGTTTATTCCTTATCGAAATTACATGTATATTTTAACCCTATTGATATTACTACTATGCCTCATGCTCATTTTACTAATACACATTCTCTCATGCTGCACAACCGTAATAGTTTATTTGGCAATAGAATTCGCTTCCTTCTTTGTCCTCTGCTGCTGGCTCGGCTTCGAATTGATTAGATATATGAATTTATATCTAGTATTTATATTATACACGTAAATGCCTACATCCATCTGATGGGAATTGACTGGAAAAGGTAGTTTATATATTTACTTATATTATGATACGAATGATACGATATGATAAATACTTTGTAGTCTGTACATTGACGTTTCGTGGCAGAAGACCATAAAAACAATTTTCCTATTTCCTAGCTTGCTTAAGGCTTACATAAATATTATTGGATTATTGTTTTTCTTTGATAACAAATTCTTGTGAACAGCATATTATTATGCACTGCAATATTAAATGCCATAATAATATCAATAAAAACAAGGACTAATGTACTCACCAAAAAAATCTCACGGTTTCGGATGAATGCTGGGGTCACATTCAATAAATTTTTTTTCTTCAAAAAATAATCCTGAATCCAAGGTCAGACAACGAATTTTTTAATTCTTCCGAAAAAGGTTGAGGTTGACTATTAGTCCAAATTCTTACTACAAGCACCACTTTAATTGCGAGGAAATGTCTTTAGTATTTCCTGCCGTATTCACTAATTCTCAGATTAATTCCAACTCTCAATATTGCATCTAGTTTTTTAGTCACAGTCACTGCACATCATAATGTGTCACAGCAGCAGTGCATTATATAATCAATATAATAGGTAATCATGTACCAAAATAAGTTTTGTATGTGTAGTGTACGTGGTAGAAGGCCTCTCTAAAAAGCTTATTTCACGGATTACTAAGCTTTGTGCACCAAATCAGTGTGAATAATAAATATATCAACTTTCCATTCAAATCTAATTAAAATAGCGTTTTTTTACAATTCACGTTCTACACGGCATGAATCCTTACATCACTTGCTTGCTTTGTAAATATTATATATATAGGAAGGAATACAGTTGTCGTAAAAGCTATTTATTTTGCACTGCGGAAACCTGGATGAGACGAAAAATTCATAAAATAATGAATTAACATTTATGTATGTATGCAGAATGAACGCCTGCTAGGATGTGATATGTTTTTTTCCGTCAAGAATGAAGCCCTTCTCTCATGAAGTGAAATAGTGTTAAAAAATTAAGTATATTATCAACATTCGCTAAGTAGGGACAAGAGACGACGCTCAGGAATTCTAGTACACAGAAAAAATTTAGTTAGAGACCTGTCCCCAAACAGTTTTAAAAATTGCGATGAACTACTTTTCTACAGGTTTTGTTTTACTTGCTGTTGTGTATAGTAATGTAGAAATGTAAAACGTGATGATGCAGTCAATGCAGTGTACTACTACGATAGTTAAGCAATGTTCTTTTTTTATTCTTTTATCTGCTTTGTGTATGCGTGATATTTTTTAACGTTTATTTGTCAGCTACAAAATTTCTTAATCTCAAATGGATTCGTGGAAAATGGTAATCTCGAACAATTTCTGAGAGAAAAATCGAGGTAAATACGTAAACAAAGGTGGAGAACAAGTTGCTTGAGATTTTAGCAGATTTGCAGATGAAGAGACATGGAAATCACAGATCAACTCGTGCTAAAGCCAAACCGCACCACCACCATTCATCGTCACTTCATGATCATCTACAAAAACAAACTGAACCACAGACACAGAGAGAGTCACAAGAGGGGAAAAAAGATAGCAAGCAACTTTTTCGTTGTCAATTCGCTTGAGCTGAACTTACTCTTTACAACCCTTTGTCCGTGTCCTGTGATGATGAGGATGATGATATGTTAGAAAAACTCTTTGCTTATGGACGTACGTGTTCCACTTAAGTTTCACATATAGATGTAATTGTGTTATAATTACTAATTAGGGGAGTTCACTTCATTCGCACTCGGCATATTATGATTAATCTGTAATATTGAAACACAGAGTAAAAACGGTACACACCCGACCCGACCCGACGACAACAATTACAGAGGACAAAGTTAGGAGACAGTGAGAATTTGGCAATTTCATAGAGTACTACTAATTATAATCTTGTTTTGTGTTCTAGATCGTGATGCGATGGTTGCAGGGACCACCTCAAAATTCCTTATACGTCGGAACGAGGAACAGTTATCTAAAGTTTTCTCTTCGTAAGTATCCCTTGCTATATGTTTGAACTGAAAGAGATGTGCCGACGGGCAACAAAAATTTATACACTTTTTTTTTGTAAAATAAGGGTTAACCTATAATTTTAAAATGGAGAAAGGAGTTAAACATTTATTTTTTATATATTTCTGTGTATGCACATAATATGTATGTATATAACAACAACAACGATAAAAATTGATGATTCAGTTTTGTTTTCAGCGGACGGGAGAAATTTTTTAAAGTTAAGAATCTTCACACGTATTCACCACACTAAATATATATATTTCTATATTTGTAATCTTTTAGGTTCTTTACTGTACAAAAAGACACAAACAATACAGCTACAAGGATAATGATTTGTTTTGTTTTGCTTTTTTTCGTCGTGTAGGCTCCGTATAAAGCCCTACCCTGAAAAGAAATCTCATCTGGTTTTGGTTTCTATCACGTAGTTAAAAATAAAATCTTCTAAAGAGTACCTATGTCGTGAGTAATATGTCTATGTACGTACATATGTACATTCGATTCATATATTATTTTACAGACTTACAGACAGACAATTTTGTTGTTACGTTATCTGCGTGCGTATCTACAGAAAAAAAAGTACTCATTCACTCAATCCATCCATAATATTATGTATCCCTTTTCTGACGGTAAAAACGGGGAGCTCAAAGGAATAAGGCATGTATAGTAGTGAAGTAATAATAGTATTGCTGCAATAAGCAGAGAGTTTGGCCTTTTATATAAGTGGAGGCAGATGTGTGCGTGTTGTACGGGTACAAAACAGAGCGCTATAACGGTGATATCATGATGGTGTTATGGTGGTACTGGTGGTGTGAGCAGAGCAAAAAAAGGATATGTTTTTATTATGTATCAAAAGACGGAAGGAAAGAGTAGAGAGGAGCAAGAGAGGGGAGAGAATTAATATAGGGACGCGAGAAAAGAGAACTAGGGAATAACAACATATATAGACTCTCTCTTTCTCCGTTTTGCGACTTCAGTTTCATTTCAGTCCACTACTCCACACATACCTATATGCGTTTACTACCGCTGCGGCTGCTGCAGGCTCTCCGCTTCACAGTACCAGAACGCCAGAATTGAACCAAAACGAAAACAAGCGGTCTTCTTAGTACATATATTTAAGTAACAGTAGTGGTGCCTGCATCAAATATAAATGTTCTCTATTAATGTATGCAGTGTGTAGAAGTAGTAAAGTAGTAAAAACATGAAAAAAGTAAGTTTTGATGTAACGGAATGGAGTTGTGAAACTCTACTTGTTTTTTTCTCTCTTTTTTCCCTTATACAACTATTCTCCTTTATATTCTCAACGCTTAATAACAATATCCCTTTTAGCATTGGATTTGCCAGCGGCAGCACGTATTGGAGTGGTGAGTGTTGGAGTTGAATAAGAAACAATTTGTTCTTGGATAACATGTATATATGATATATGTATGTAAGTATGAATGTATATCCGAAGCACAACAAACCATAAAGTTGTATATGTTGTGGATAGAGAGGACCTTAGCGTTGAGCCTATATATTTGCTGGTACTCAAACTAAAAAAACGCAAGCCACAGTTACAGGTTTAAAAACTAGGAATAAGGCTTTCCATTCATAGGAACGTACGAATACTCGTAATGAATGTGAAGCTTGCATAAAATGTGTCAGGGAAAAACTATATTTTCCATCTAGCCATAAAGGCACAACCATCACGTTCCATTTTTTATGCATTTTAGGATGTACGATAATATAACCTATAACTCAAGAGAAAACAATTCGAGTCAGTTTTCAGCAGAATGCGGAGACAGTGAGAAATGAGTAACAAACTTCCTAGTAAACTCTCCACAAAACTTTTTTTTCCACCATCATCATCACAGTTTTATATTAAATTGAATTCATAGGTCTACGTCTACCTATGCATATTATATTATAGTGCTTTAGTTGCAGAGATACTCCAGTGGCGACGGCTTGAAATATGGACATCTTTGCTCGTTTGCTCTCATGCTTATTTTTGCTCAGTCATAAAAGATGGGAACCTAGGTTTTCTGGACACTTTGCATTTTTTTGTGCTATGTTGTATGTGTACTCTGGTCGTTGGTAGTTGGTACTACATACTTAACCAGAAGTAATGTTTTCAAGTGTTGGGAGGCATTTTATTTTCATTTGCCTCTTCTCTTTGATTAAAGAGATCTCTGTTTAGACGGCAGCGGATCTTTTGCATGGAGAATATGCATTCTTACGCTTTACATCCGTCAGAGAGACATATCAGACCAAATTGCTTGTATATGTAAATGTTCATGAACCAACTATAAAATAAAATTACAGATTTTTTTTTTTACTGTTGCTGCATTTTTTTTTAAAGTATCAGTACTTTATGTAGATATTATATGCTCTCCTTGTTGTGACATCTCTGTAGTTCAAACTTGAAACAACCTTACCGATTTTAAGTACTATTGCACAAAAGCCAAATGCTTTTAAAAATGCATGAAATTTAAGGTGGAATAAAGAATCGTATTTATGTTCATATGAACAGAGGAACCTATCCATGGGTAACACTGCTAAGCCTAAAAAGTACTTCACTTTCGATTGCTATCACTTGCCTTGATTTCATCCACTATGCACTAGTTTATTTTTGCACGCGAGAGAAAATTCGTTTTACGAAATGTTCCTGGGAATTAGAAGTCATTAAAGTATGCATGTATTTTCTTATAGATACTGCAAAGGATGCAATAAAATCATTTTATGTATAAGTAGTAATTTATCCATTTATTCCATTTGAACAACAACTGAAAGTTTAAAAAACCTCTGAAGCTCTGCTGGAGTATAGTAACATGTAAACTAAATGAAGCATTGTTTTTTACGTCTTGTACAACCAAATATACATTTACACATGCATATTAAACATCTTTCTTCTGGTTAACTAAAATAAATTCGACATTTACTTCTTAATCAGCCTAAATACGTAAATGCTAGGGTTGAAACAAGAAGTAAATGTCGAATTTATTTTAGTTAACCAGCCAGAAAGATGTATAGGTAATATACATGTGTATATGTATATTTGGTTCTACAAGACGTAAAAAACAATGCTTCATTTACCAAATCAAGAGGAATCTCCCTTCCCCCTACCATACCCACGATATTATGTAATTTTTTTGTTTAGTTTAATTGGGCCCTTTTTTAGAGTTTTGCTTCCTGGAAGAAATCAATATACGACCACAAGTTTGAAGTTATTTAGTTAGTTATTACATGGCTTCAAATTCAAAGAAATAATATAGTAATATTGATTTTTATATCCAGGCCACAATTAAGCTTTTCACTTCATGTTCATCCTCCTTAATCATGACACTGTGATCATTTGTCATTATCATATACTAAGTATATGAGTATTACGAATCACTCATCAACTAGTCAAATTGAACTAATGCATTTTTTTTTTAAATTTACTTTTCCGTATTTATTGCGATTCGGGAAAAGTGTCTCTTATTTGATGGTCTCTCTACAACAACAAATAAGTACCATAAATACACATGCATATCCACTCGGCAATTCAGCCAGCACTATTGTCAATAAATTGCTTTATTCCAAGGAAAGTTTCACTTTGCCCCCTTAAATTGTACATTCCTTTCCTTCCTTGCACATGTACCCACTCATTGACAACTCACAATGAATGTTGGATCACGATCACATTAAATTACAATGTAATTAAATTTTTCAAAAAAGTATTTCACGCATTAAACCATTCAAGTACGAGTACGTCATACATATATATACCAAATTGTAAACCATCATCATCATCATCATATCAGCTTATCAGCAAGATCAATTATCATTTGCATAACGAATTCACGATTCACGATAGACCATCTATGAGATTTATAGAATGCCGGCATGATGTTCTTGCAACTTGATGTAATGTATCTCTCTGCTACTTACTGCTTTGCGTCTGTTTTCCCGAATTCCGTATATTGAGGTTTGGTATAGTACGGTTACGGTAAGACACTCACGTCTTTTTCCTTTCTCCAGCCAAGCAGCTGACACGATAAAAGAACCAAAAGAAGTGTCATCATCAGATCACCATCATCATGTGCACAAATAAATAAAGATTAACTGCACAAGGGCTTTTTAGCAGTTGTTTTTACGTACTTTAGTTCTAAATACTATTTTCGTAATGCTAATTTTTAGCCAAGAATAACATTGTGTGTATGGCATTTAATATTATTGTAATGTTTCTTGTTTTAGCTTAGTGTGTGCTCTTTTAAAAATGTATGACAAAAATTCTTACATTGATATACTAAAATTCGGCTTTCAGTACATTTGACTCTTGTCTAAAGTTAATTTTTTTTCTTCTCTTTGCAGGTTTGTCAAGTTTTTTACAGTAGGTTACACTCGTATACGGAGGAAAATTTTTAGAACCTCTGCAAATGGTTTTAAATGGGTACTTAAAAACAAAGAAGTGCCACTGTAAGTTGACAACGGATCCTTTTTTTGTAATTTGAAGATAAAGGCTACAAATATGATGAATAGGCATTATTCTATTAATTTACATAATAACTATCACTCTCTTCTTAAATTCGGTAACAGGTTACTTGTAGCCAGCGGTTTATTTGCAAAGGAGGCACAGGCAGAAGCCAAACATGACCTCAATAAAATTGTAGGAAATTTTATGGCAGAGCCAGTAACTCCAAGGAAAGTGTTGGAAGATGATTCGGAAGAAATGAGAGTCAGAATGGAATTGCTCATCATGAGAATTCAGGTGCCAGAGAACAAAGATAATACTAAGAATTAAGAAGTACCATTTAATGTATCGCTAATAAAATGACTAATTTTGTCATTTTACTTGTTTTCCAAAGGCTGAGTTTTGCCGTGCTTTGGAAAAGGAAGAAGATGAGTTTCCTGAAAAATTCAAAGTAGATCGGTGGACAAGAGCTGAAGGAGGTGGTGGTGTTACGTGTGTTATTCAGGATGGTCATGTGTTTGAGAAAGCTGGTGTCAACGTATCAGTTGTTCATGGGAATTTACCTCCTGGGGCTGTTGCACAGATGAAGTCTAGGTAATTTCATATTTCCAACATACATACTACAATAAAATAACGTTTTGAAGGCGATTCGTTAATCAAGTTAACTACATATTTTTGTAGGGGAAGAGAGTTTCATGGAACTACAAGATGACAGCAGGTATACAATATATTGCAAACTTTAAAACTACTTACCAAACTTAACCGAAATACAAATTATAGGAGAGTCTCGTGGAATTGGTGGAATATTTTTTGATGATGTGGATTATCCAGACAAGGAAAAGGCGTTCAAATTTGTTACCTCTTGTGCAGAAGCTGTGATACCTTCGTATATTCCTTTGGGTAAATCAGAATATGCTATACACGTCTAAAATTGTGAAATTCTACATAATCAATTCTTACAGTTAGTAGAATACACACATACACAATAATATATAATTTGACTCGTATTTTTGCTCAGTGAGAAAACATAAAAAGGACGGGTACGGGCTTCCAGAACGAACATGGCAGTTGTTGAGACGAGGACGTTACGTCGAATTCAATTTGGTGTACGATCGGGGTACGAAATTTGGATTGTATACTCCAGGTGCACGATATGAAAGTATTTTGATGTCTCTTCCTTTAACTGCGGTAAGTATTGCCATCTTTAAATTTAAATTCATTGCAATAATTGTATTCTTCTAAACATTAATATTTCAACATTATTTTATACGTTAAAGCGATGGGAGTATATGCACACACCTGAAGAAGGAAGCCATGAGCATAAATTAACAGAAATTCTGAAGAATCCGAAGGAATGGATTTAAACTGTGATGATTGAGAAGACAATTAACTCAACTTTTCATACAATAAATGAAATAAAGAAAAATGTTTAATTTGACGTTTCTGGCGATTAGCTGACAAAATTAATTATAATGTTAGATGTATTTTTTGATTCATTGTTGCGCTCGAGAAACAATATAGTTTTGGTAAAAATACATATTAATTATAATTACTTGAGTTTGTTCGAAAATCTAAAATTATGTTGAATAAAAGCGGTTAACTATATAACGTGAATTGAAATTACTATAAGCATGTATTTTATCATAATTTTCAGCGAACAAGTCAAGTCTGCTCGTTATTCGTGCCCTATATGTTTTACCTTTACCTACCTACCTACCTATTTGAACGTTTCGATTTTATTATATGCATAAATCAATTACGTAACTTATTCAATATAATTGGTAATAGTTTATACGCATCTGTGATGTGTTTCGTTTTGCACCACGACACATCATTGCAATTGTATCGTGATATACATAAGTCGGATATGCTGTTGATGAGGAATTTATGACCTGAATTTGCGGTTTTCGATATAATATAATGTGAATGGAAATGAAATATGAGCTTATCCATTCAATGTGCTTGCAGGCCAAGTACAACAGTAAAAAGTCTTCCAAGAAATATGAATCCAGTATGGAGTTGGTGCATGTGTATACCGTAGTGTCTATTTTTATTCAATATAACTTGGCACCAGAAATATATATCGTTATACATTCTTATTCATTTTGGTGAATGATTAACAGGTATAACGATAAATGTTCTTGACTTAAAATAAATGAATATTTCTCTAAACAGGCCAGTTTTCAAAATTGTAAAACCAATTTTTAGAAATATCTGCAATATGCAAGAAAACTGTAGTTACCAAGCATGGCGTCCAGAAAGTATTTAACAAACAGTTTATCAACTTTGGTGTACTATTTGGAACTCTCATTTTCATTGGAAGAACAATAGAATCCTTTCGTATCTGATTACGCAGATCATGGGAGGTACGTACATATAGGTCAGTTATGTTGATCCACGAAAAAATATGTTGAATTTGTATCAATTTAAATAAAAAAATTTAACATCGCGACCATCGAATGTGGTCTATAAATGTACATACCAACATACATTACATTACAAATGTCATCTTTAATATAAAACTATTTATAAAAATTACAGTTTATTTACATATTCATAAAACATATTTGATAATTATAACATTTTTTAATATTTATTAGAATATTTTTCTTTTAATTTTCGGAATGATATATAGCATTGTTTATTGTTTCATGTTTTATTATTATATAGCTGTTTGGCTGTTTTTTTTAAAAATAATTGATTAAAAAGTATTGCTGAAAGCAATAGTGGTCATGAGCGTCATATTTCTGTAAATCGTAAAAGTTGTAAAAAAAATAGTTTAAACTTTATATATATTATGTATATGTAATTTATGTTTTCTCTATAACAAATAAACATTTTTTCTTTAAATAAACGAATAAACTAAATAAAACATAAAGCACCGCGTACAAAATTAAATTACATAATTAACAATTGAAATACAAATCTTGGAAAGTTAGTCAGATAAAACGTTTAAAATACCTACTTAAGTGTATGCACTTGTTTGCACACAATTATGCAACTTTTTTTCTTTTTTTAATTTCGAATACATTTCTTTTAAATTAAGTGAATATTTATTAGAGTTCTTGAAGCATTTTACAAAATATCGTATATGTATACAAATATCGCATTTTACAAAATATCGTATATCGTATTGTATATAGTCATGTCATCACTAAAATGTTGTATTCTGATGTTGTTGTATTGTCGAATCGAATTGTCGATGTCGTATTGTGTGTGAGTAGTGATTACTTTTGTCGATTTCATATTTCATCACTCCGTTGTGCTTGAGCAATACTAAAAAAAGTCCTGAGCGTAAAACTGTTTAGGATCACTTACCACAAAGCTTCTAAAACTAGTAAATAGTAAAAAGCTACCAAGCTGATTCTTCGTTTTCTGAGGCCAACTTGATGCTACGGTTCCAGCGTAGCTACCCTTTTTCAAATTTGAAAGTTCAACTAGACCCATAGCATCAATCATACATGCTTCGTTTACATTGGCTTCTCTCTCGGAAGAATGATGAAAAACGCTGACAACTATGACTCCTAGTCCTGACCTCCAGATTTCCAAAATCTTATCAATTTTCTCTCCATTTTTCAGTGTTCTTCTTCCCAATTCCAAGTATTTATCTTTCGCTTCTACAAGATGATTCATTGGCCGTTTTCCGTGTGCTTTTCCTATGTAAAAAACAGACTCGAGAAATTTCTGAAATTTTTCTGAATTGTTGATCACCCCTGTTTTTAAATGATCTCCGGAGAAATTTGCTCGCGTGATGATCTTTGGATCAAGCAACAAGTAGTTGTAAAATGATTTGCTTGCGTTGGCTGTTGGAGTTGAATTTTGCAAAAAGTCAACCCTGTGATTGCCCCATTCGTGGATAAAGTTTAAATTTTGTAGTCCGGCTTGAAGTTCCGTGGAAAAATTGCGAACTCCAGTTTTTGGAGAGAGCAGCGCTTGCATCTGGGAATCGGACTCGGAAAATTTGGAAATTACTCCAAACGTTAAAGGTGTAACCGGAATATTTAAATGTTTCATTTGCTCCTGCAATCTTGCAAGATCTGCTTTTGTAGGATGAGGTGTTACTGGAGGAGTAGAATTTACACATGATGGGTTAGAATCGTTCAATATGCTGATTGAATCTTCGGTTAGCAAGCACTGTGGCGCTGTCATGCTAGTAATTCCCCTGCAACGCTTGTTGAATGGGGATGGAGTTCCTACAAATGCTGCTATGAGTGGAGACGTGGCTGACACCACTCCTGATTCCTCTGGAATTGTTGTCAGTTTTTTCCGCACATCGTCGTCATCATCGTCGTTATCTGCTGACTCATCTTCAGTCATAAGATATGAATACTCTGAAGGAAACAATTTCCTCGCAAGGCCTAAAGATTGAATATGGAATAAGAATTTTTTTATTCATGAAAATAACTACCAACTTTTTTTTTTTTTTTTAAACAATAACATTATAATGTATGCATGCATAGCATGTAGTACTTACTATGAAGATCATCATTTTGTGAATAGTTTGCTTCACTAACAAGCTGACTTTCACAAGAATAAAATCCATCACTGCCACTGTCATGCACAGTTGATTGTTTCCTATTTGCAAGGGGTTTTATCAATTGGGATGTTCCCCCCAAACACGTGCCCAATGATTTTCGAAAATCTCTTGATCTTGGAAATAAGTACTTGAAACAATTCTCAAGCAATTCATTCTCCACATTTTGTTTCACAATATCATAACAAGTTTCTCCGTCCCCATTAGGTATTTTTGGGTCGCCCCCATAATTTACTAGAACACTCATTACTCTATCGTGATCGTACAATGCACTTAAATGAAGAGGTGATAATTTTTCTTCAATCATCGTATTATTAGGATCACCTCCCCTTCTTAATAAAATTTCCACAATATGAGGTTCATTTTCACTGCAGCCTACGGATAAATGCAGGAGAGTCATGGGACAGCCAGGGACAAGTCGATTTACGTCCACATTGTTGTCATTTTGTAGCACTTCTGTCAATGTGTCAACGTCATGAGACTTAATTGCTTCAATAATACTTTCCAAAAGTGTGTCACCAGGCTTGGATGATGTTGGTGTCGAATCGTAAAAGCTCCTTTTCAAGTTGCCCACTGGTGAAAAAATTGAGCTGCGATCTTTTCTTCGGCGCACAAAACTACTAAACGACTCATCCATCTTGAGTAAATTTGAGTATGTATTCGGTGAATTAATTAAAGTGTTAACATTCGACTGCCTCCTTAATATTCCTGTTAAAGTATGGAATTGATAAATTATATGTTTGTGTTATATTTTTGTTTCCTTTTGCAAATATTAAGTTCAACAAATTTTAACAATTTGATTTTTTCTCAACTTACTTTTGTATCCAACTTTGTTGTTCAAATAGTGTGTCAAAATGATTTTAATTCGTATTTTGTCAATGTTGCAGGTTATCGCAGAACCAACAAAAATGTATACTTTAGCCCTATCTAAAATCTAACGTTTACCTCATGGCACTACCTGCAACTGGACATATTTGCCATTATTACATTTACTTAGGTGCAAGTACAACCAACCAAAGATTTGTAGATTGCCAACCAACCAACCCTTAAAAACCAAAACATAACAAACGGACACACTGGGCATTTTCGCTCTTGTCATGAACTGCTCTCCTATTTGTTGTAGCTTCATCAAGTCAAGCCACTCTGAGCTTCTCATGAAAAGCACATAGCCAACCACCTGTCCTGTCATACGGGTTTTTTATGTGTAAATACATTTGCTGTGTAATACTTATGCGTTGTATCCTTTTATCTCATTCATTGTTCATTACTAGCGTGGATCCTGAATTTTCCATGTCTTTCGCTTGCGAAGGAATCATACCATTAAAAAATATAGAATCAATGACAATGAATTACGTGTTAAAATTCTGAAAGGAAAACTGCGAATAGCAAAGTGTAAACGCTGGAAAATTACCGTTTGCTTTCCTTTTCATGAAAATAGTTTGTTTATCAATTTATTTTACGGTTCAAAATAGCAAACAATGAAATTCTATTCAATACATAGATGATACATAAGCCTTCCAACTTTGATTGATTAACGAAAAGGTTTTACATATTCTTCATATCGGGTTTCTTTCAACTTCATGGTCTTACCTTCTTATATTACACTAAATGTGCCAATTAAGTTGCTATTTTCCAACAATGACACTTTAATTAATAATGATACCATGAAACATTAAATACGGATTGAAACAGCGACGGTGTTATGGTTTTGTGTATAGGTATATATATAGATGCGAATGGGCAGAGTTGAGTTGATTATATTTCGCACAGGTTGCTGTCATTTAAAATAACAAATGATCAAATGATTTAGTTTATGGTACGAGAATTTGTATTTGTAGCATACATTCAAGCTTTCATCAGCCGACACGCTTCTGATAAGAAAGATAGGAATGATTGATGTGAACTACCGATATTATATTCGCTACCATTCAGGATTAATGTTTTTACCAAATAAAAATAGGTCACTTGAGTGCTCAGGAGAAGTCTGCAAATGTCCATGTTTGTAACAGTAGTTTTAGTTTTTAAAGCATAATATTATTCCTTTATTATTCAGCATTCAAGTTAGTTGTTGCATATTTTCTGTGCCCGGTCAAAATGAGTTTAATAAATTTAGTGCCTGTGGCAGTCTTTTTGCTATGCATTTCTCATTTTTCTCGTTCGATCCCAATGGGATCAGAACCCTCCGCAGGTCAAAAGGCAGTTTTCTATAATCCCATATTTGACGGTTCATCACCAGATCCCTACATGTATCTACATACAGATGGCTTCTACTACTTTGTGTTGCGAATTGGCGATGGAATCACGGTTATGAAAAACGACGGGATGACCAATTGGCGGAACCCTTTGCAAACAATGAAAGTTTATACTACTCCTGATGGGGATGCAAACCTGTGGGCTCCCGAGATTCACTTTTTTGATGGGTACTTTCACATTTACTTCACAATGGGAACTGGGCCAATTCCGACTCAAAGAATGTGGGTCATTAAAGCTTTGGAGAGGGATACGCCATTTACAAATTACACGGAAAAAATAAGGTGAGGTAAAAAGCAACATTATTATTATCAAGTAGAAAAATAAACAATCCTTTTAGCCACGAATGAATATTACCAAGTAGAAAAATACTTAAAAAATTAAATGGTTTTACTGATACTTGTGGCATTATTACAAGTAATTTGAATGAATCGTGTGATTGATTAGGCTTCTTCCGCCAACAGAAGACTATTATCAAATTGATGGGACAGTTGTTCAAAATGGGGACGGTAGGTTTTACATGTTGTGGTCCGGTTGTGACCGAATTGGTATTGACAATCCAACCAACCTGTACATTGCACCAATGAGTAGTCCCACCCAACTCTCTGGAGAACGAGTTCTTTTGAGAACCAGAACTTTGGAATGGGAAGGAACCGTTCTTGAAGCTCCACAGTACTTGTGGAAGGATGACAGATTAATCATAGTTTTCTCTGCAAATGCGTATCAAAATAAGAATTATTGCATGGGAATGATTTATTTGGACAATTATTCAAGGAGTGATCCTCTCAACGTCACTCAATGGAATCAAAGTATTGACTATCCAATTTTCCAGACAAATGAGGATGAAGGCGTGTATGGTCCGGGTCACTGTTCAATTACATTTTCACGGGGTAAATTGATTCTTGTATAATACGAATTACGAATTTTGAGAAAATTAGTTTTGAATGGCTTTACTTCCATTTTTAGACGGCTCAGAAATATGGTTAGCTTACCATGCTATGCAAATCCCAGAAAGGATTGAAGAACAGCCTGACAATCGCACAAGTCGCGTTCAACGTTTACTTTGGGGAAATGATAGTCTTCCTATATTTCCTTTACCAACCGGATTGGACATTGCACTGGACACTCCACGAGGAGAACCGGAGTTTTAAATTTCATCTTTTATTCTTTTCCTTAATAAATTGTTCTGAACTAACAACGGTTGAAACGCAAACGTAGGCATTTTTTTCTTCATTTTCAAAAAATTGACCCATAATTTTCCATGCAGCACACAAGCAACATGTTTAACGCTCAATAATCCAAGCAAAATTATTATTATGAATGCGCTGAGCTGTTTTGTGCAGAATTTTGGTAATTGACTACATAGAAAAAGCATGTTACATACGCTACGATTTATGATAACAAGTGGATCGGGTCTAGAGATCTAGAATCATGAATCATACAATTTTATATGCCACATGCAGTTGTATACAACCTCTGCACTCAAAGCTAAGAACAAAGTAACAAACAGTACTAAAAAAGTGTGCAGTACAAGAGTACGATGTACTAGTGACGTTGTAATACTTGTAATGTGGTGAGTGCATATAAACTCATAACATCTTGAGGTTAAATTGCAAGGACCTCTCGATGTCCTCGACTTTCATTTCTACTTTTTGCTTGGATAGCGTACTAAAATGAAATCTTCCACGTAACACATATTTTATCTTGGGGCATCAAGCAGAGTGTAAGTAACAGGGGCCGGCTCTTACCTATAACGTACTAACAAGAATTCATTATGCTGTATCATGCAGGATGCACGATATACACGTGCGTACGTACGTACATATCTGTGTCTAAAAACATTATTTCTTATACAAACCAATCATCGTGTACGTAATATTTCGTGATGATATCCGACCGTACTTACGCTGTTACACATAGTGTTCTTGTATTACACGTGCGTACGTACGTACATATCTGTGTCTAAAAACATTATTTCTTATACAAACCAATCATCGTGTACGTAATATTTCGTGATGATATCCGACCGTACTTACGCTGTTACACATATAGTGTTCTTGTATTATGGACGGTGTTGTAACAGTAACATAGGTTGCTTATTTGCTTTATGCTTGCGCATATATGGTTTACATTTTACATGGTTTGCATTATTAAGGACCGTATAACGGTCATTTATAAGAATGGAGATCAAATCTGTTGGCCGTATGTGCGTATGTATGTATGTATGTCCGCGCTCTACAGGTCACAGTTTTGATTGGATTTGGACCAAACTTGGCACATATGTTCTTCACATGAAGGAATAGACCTGTATAGATTTTCAGCGCTATAAGTTCATGGTGCTGCCGGCAGGGGCGCTAAAATCATAGAAAAGCTATAAACTGTCACCGATTTGCACCAAACTTGGCACAAATATACTACAGCATAATAGCTTTAACGCAATACTTTTTTCAGCACTATACTATAAGCTTTTTAAACATCATTTTAACGGTCCTTAGTTCTGCCTTAATAGGGTTTATTACATTTTGTTTTATATCATCATGATGAGAGGATTTTTCTTTGGTACAATCCCCCAGCATTGTGCGGACCCACATTGTGGCTCTGTGAACTTACAGCTCCTTGCGTGTCGCGTCTGCGGACAAACAATCCCAGATTTTCATTCTTACAGACATACCAGCCGGTCGGATTATGTAAGGTACGCAAATACGCACGCCACAATTCTACAAAACTCTTATAGTAAAGCAAAGCAATAATACTACTAGTATAGTAGTAGTAGGATTGTCGTTGTATGGCAACATGATAGTGTGATGATGATAGTATTTTTGTTGGTACACAACGAACAAGTAGGTTTTTTTTTCGTCCTCATTCAACTCATATTCTTAGTATAATATGTACAATGAGATTCTGAACTTGGAAGCTGAACCCAATAAAGTACGAATGTCTCTGATGCTGCTGCTGCTGGTGCAGCCTTAAAAACGATCGTGGTGATCGAACACATGAATGAATGAATACATTTAGATATCGGGTTTGCTATGGGATGCATGATGACACATCTCTTAATTGTATGCAAAAAGCCAATAAATTAATAATAAAAACAATAATCTTGACTTTAAATTGTTATTATTTATCCGAAAAGTTATTATAATGCACCGGTACTATTTTATTATATTAACCAACTACGAAGCTTCCTCATGTCACACATCATGAAATTTTATACAATTTAGCTATGCTCAATAATGTTCTTATGCTGCAATTTCCTACGATATTTTTCATATGCCTAGCTTGTAGTTTGTGTTTTGTACATACTCGAAAGAAATATATATAAGTAACAGAAGAGAGCTGCTGGGTAAAAACAAGTTGAGTTTTTTTTAACTCAGCAGATGTGAAATTGTGAAGCAAGCACATGGATGTATAGGAGCCTAAAATATAGCATAGCAGTAATGGTACAAGGTACAACTGGTAATTGGTAGCTTACCAATATTATGCAGCAAGATGAATGACACAATAATATTCATTCATGAATTAAACATTGAGTGATGATATCAAAACAAAAAACAAGGAGAGATATTCATTAAACTTACGATTGAGTAGGTATTACATTGAAGATACGATAAACGTGATATATGACTGATTAAACCTTCATATTTTAACTTACTGACAAAACGAGGCCGTCAGAAAAATCGTTACGTTAGTTTAATGAAATGACGGTTCGTAAGTACAATATTATACACAAACACAACACAAGTGAATAAATTCTAAATAAATAATTTAGATAGATTTCAAAAACGTCGTATCACTTCCGAACACAATTATGACATCAAAAGTTGCTCAAACAAATCTGTTAAGTGTCCTAAAGAAAGCTATAAAGTTACATAAAAATGTTGGACCCACATTTGCGAGTGGCTACAACACAACCCAACGGTATTTTTCCGTAAACAGATCTTTGTACATGCCTTACTCATCTCCTTTACCTGAAAGTTACTACAATGAGGAGCAGAAACAAATGCAGGAGACATGTGCAAAGGTTATTCTTGTTTAACAATTTTATTATTATATACATATACACAATATTCAAAGAATCATTAAAAGTTTAAATTTTCGTAGTTTGCAACACTATCTTAAAACTAAGAAAAACTAATATCAAAGCAGTGATATTACGGCTAATGATAACTGATTTTTTTTGTCATAGATTATAGAATCTGAAATAAATCCGCACGTTGATGAATGGGAAGCAAAAGAGGCTTTTCCAGCTCACCAGGTTTTCAAAAAGTTGGGTGATGCAGGAATGCTTGGAATCGATAAAAGTCCAGGTCAGTTGTGCAACTCTTACTCTAAGGAATTTTGTAGAATTCGCAATGCAAAATGCAACGCATATTTAAACTGTGTAAACTAAACTGTTAAAACTCATTAATTCTGGCTTGGTAGATTATGGAGGTTTGGGGCTGGATTTTAAATACATGGCCGCTGTGATTGAAGAGTTGGGCACAATTAAATGTGGTGGAGTTCCAATGGCAGTTATGGTACAAATGGCTATGACCTCGCAAGCCCTGTCAAGGTTTGGAAGTGACGAGCTTAAAAAACAGTTTTTAGCGCCTTCCATTGCCGGTGATTTTGTAGCTTGTGTAGCTGTCAGTGAACCCGGTAGATAAAAGTTTTGTTATGGTGCATGGCTCATAAAAATAAAATTATTTTATGCATTTCAAAAATTTTATATACATATATTCCAGGTGCCGGTAGTGATGTCGCAAGCATAACAGTATGCGTATTTTGTGTTCATTTTCATACAAAAAAGAGTCATTACTTGTTGCTTAATTAATAAGGATAATTTAATAAATTTATAGACAAATGCTGTGAAAAAAGGTGATGATTTGGTGATCAATGGTCAAAAAATGTGGATCACAAACTCGTTACAAGCTGACTGGGTCTGCCTTTTGGCGAATACATCTGATGGCAACAAATATAAAAACAAATCATTGATTTGCGTCCCAATGAATTCCACAGGTACAAAATAATTTGTTCATTTCATTCGTTTTCAAGAAAGAATGAACGGTTCACGTATGTAGGTACATGTAAAACAATTATTACAAAAATATGACTCCTATTATAACAGGAATAACGAAGCAGAAAATTCACAAAATTGGCAATAATTGTTCCGACACAGGATTGTTGTTCTTTGAAGATGTAACAGACTGGAAAATATTTATATGCAGAATAAAATACATACATCCAAAAATAATTATATGCATGTTATAATTTACGTAGGTTCGCGTACCCGCAAAAAATATAATTGGGGATGAAGGAGCTGGTTTCTTTTATCAAATGCTTCAGGTGCCTTGAAATACATATTTTAAAGAATTTTGGAAATTTTTAAATATTAACCATAACTGTTTAAATAACTTACACCAATTTACAGTTTCAAGAGGAGCGGATGGCGGGAGCTCTGGGATGCTTGAAAGCTGTCGATGCGGTACTCTCTGCGACAATTGATTACACGCGTGAGCGAAAAGCATTTGGAAAATCCATTTTAGATAATCAATACGTGTACTTCCGTCTAGCCGAATTGGCCACTGAAAACGAGTGTCTGAGGGCTTTAACATATCAAGCTATTGGTAAGTAGGAACATACCTCTAAAGGAAATCAATGATAAACATCACCAGTAATAAATTACATTCATGATTTTTCTAAAATCAGACATGTTTGTTGGGGGCCAAGATGTGACGCGACTGGCATCAATGATAAAACTAAAAGCGGGAAGGTTGGTACGAGAAGTTGGGGATACATGTCTGCAATTTTGGGGCGGTAAGAACTTACCTTAGCAGTTATGTTCAATAACAATACATGGACGTTACTGGTTATATAGCGATGATTTAAATGGCTGCACATTTTTCCAGGCATGGGATATACTCGTGAGGTGGGAGTTTCTAGATTTTTCCGTGATGCCAGATTGACTTCGATCGGAGGCGGATCAGATGAAATAATGTTGGAAATTATCGCCAAGCTTTTAAACATATCTCCTCAAGGCAAAAAGAAATAAAACCTGACAAAACATTTGTACCTGTTTTCAATCAAGTCCAAATTTGACTTTCTAAAAGCAAATTATGTGTATTTGTGTATGTATACGTGAAATATTTTTCATTTTATACCACCGTTGAACCAATAAACAAATATATCGAGCGTTTGAATTGGAATATAAGTTAATGTATCAAGCATGTACTTACATCGAATTACATTTCATGTATAAGATCATCCAAAAACATTACTGCCAAAAATTTGACGAGTCACGATGCACATGCGACATATAACCAAGTAAGCTACCATATCATCCAGTTAAATTGAAACTGGAAGATATAAACGAGAAGCGTTGTAAGCATGCGCAAAAATTTGTCATTTGTGACATGCGCTTGCATAAATAATTTAAGTAAAAATGGCAAAAACAGCATACCGTATCTACATACAACGTTAAAAAACAAACACATTCCTTCTGATGTTCTGACTTCTGACAGTTCTGATGATGTGATTACAATTATTACACACATGATGCTACGCTACAAGCGTACATGTATGTAAGTTTGAAAATAATTTTCGTCAACACATCTACATACATATTTACCTACCTATTCATTCTTCTCTCAGCTGAATAAAACCTGCACTCCTCCATTCGCTTGTATTCACTTTCGCTTATCATATACTAAGTTTATCAGCGAGACAAATAAATGGGTAAATGAAACATACCTAACCTCAAAATGACATTTTGCACAAGAACAAGTTTTATACTTGACTTATCATTTTGATATTGTAAATAGAACCGATTTTACAGTTATAAGTTATAGCTTGCAATAAATGAAAATATATTATTATTAATGTAGTGATAAACCTGAATATCATTGAGCCTTCGTACTCAAACTTTATCGTCTGAATTGCAAGGAATTTAGAAATAAAGAAAGTGATGTTTGCATAATGTATTGAAGGTTCGCAATTACATAATAGGCAAAATTAAACAAAGTGCAATTATGACTACACACAATGCACAAAGAAATCTGGTTAGTGTTCTACAGAAAACCATAAAACTGTATAAAAATGCCGGCCGACTCTACGTGCAAAGGCATTTTTCAGTGAACCGATCTTTGTGCATGCCTTACTCATCACCCCTAACTGAAAGTTACTACAATGAGGAGCAGAAGCAAATGCAGGAGACATGCGCAAAGGTTATTTTGACCTTTGTTAGCCCAGTTATATTTAACTTGTGTGTAACGATAAGTGAATAATTTTGTGTTTAGATTATAGAATCTGAAATAAATCCATACGTTGATGAATGGGAAGCAAAAGAGGCTTTTCCAGCTCATCAGGTTTTTAAAAAGTTGGGTGATGCAGGAATGCTTGGAATCGATAAAAGTCCAGGTCATTTGTGCAACTCTTACTCTAAGGAATTTTGTAGAATTCGCAATGTTGAATGTAATGCATTTAAACTAATGTGAATGTCATTAAATCTATGGTTTGATAGATTATGGTGGTTTGGGGCTGGATTTTAAATACATGGCCGCTGTGATGGAAGAGTTGGGCACAATTAAATGTGGTGGAGTTCCAATGGCAGTTTTGGTACAAATGGCTATGACCTCACAAGCCCTGTCCAGGTTTGGAAGTGAAGAGCTTAAAAAACAGTTTTTAACTCCGTCTATTGCTGGTGATTTTGTAGCTTGTGTAGCTGTCAGTGAACCCGGTAAATATTGGTATTTTTCCACTCAGCTATATATGCCAGTCAGTTGCTGTCCCTAAATACCCCTTGTATTTTTCATGATTTGTTTCTAATGCAGGTGCTGGTAGTGATGTCGCTGGCATAAAGGTACGAGTGTTTGGAAATTTACATTTTATAAGCAAAAATATTTTTTACAGATTTGAATTTTTTTACAAATTGATAGACAACTGCTGTTAAACAAGGTGATGATTTGGTGATCAATGGTCAAAAAATGTGGATCACAAACTCCTTACAAGCTGACTGGGCCTGCCTTTTGGCGAATACATCTGATGGCAATAAGTACAAAAACAAGTCACTGATTTGTGTACCCATGAATTCCAAAGGTACATATAGGCATAAATGAAAATATTTTATATCTAAATCTTTTAAAACTGTAAGTTACTACTAGGGTAGGTCATTAAATCAATATCATGGCTGTATTCATAACAGGAATAACAAAACAGAAAATTCACAAAATTGGAAATAATTGTTCCGATACTGGATTGCTATTCTTTGAGGATGTAAGATTTGAAAACAAGCGTTCAAACAGTGAAAAAATAAAATACTATAATCTACGGCGCTTGAAATATTGATTTAGGTTCGAGTACCTGCAAAAAATATAATTGGAGAAGAAGGCGCTGGTTTCTTTTACCAAATGCTTCAGGTGCCTTGAAATATTTAGTTAAAAAATTTACAATGGAAATGATTTTTTTAACAATGCCTGACTTTTACTAATATTCAGTTTCAAGAGGAGCGCATGGCGGTAACCCTGGGAACGTTAAAAGCTATCGATGTGGTACTCTCTGATACAATTGATTACACGCGTGAGCGAAAAGCATTTGGAAAATCCATTTTAGATAATCAATACGTGTACTTCCGTTTAGCCGAATTGGCCACTGAAAACGAGTGTCTGAGGGCATTAACATATCAAGCTATTGGTAAGAATTTAGGGATATGATTATTTACTCCCACCCAAGACTAATAAAATCCCTTACACAATTTTCTTCAATTAGACATGTTTGTCAATGGCCAAGATGTGACACGACTTGCGTCCATGGCAAAACTCAAAATGGGAAGACATGCGCGTGTAGTTGCAGATACTTGTCTGCAGTTTTGGGGCGGTAAGAACTTGGCTAATCCAAAAGTTATGTTGAAGGCTTAAGGTTATTACTTGTAGCTATAGCGATAATTTAACTGGCTGCACATTTTTCCAGGCATGGGATACACTCGTGAAGTGGGTGTTTCTAGATTTTTCCGCGATATCAGATTAATGTCTATCGGAGGAGGATCCGATGAAGTAATGTTGGAAATTATCGCCAAGCTTTTAAACATATCTCCTCAAGAAAAAAAGAAATAAAACCTGACAAAACATTTCTACATTTTTTAAATAAAGCCGAATGTTAAATATGAAAGAATCAAAAACATTCATAATTTTTTTTAATTTTGTACTACGATTCGAATTTGACTTATAACTAAACATCGAAATTGCATTTTGAGTACAAATTTAAACAATTAAACTCACAAGTTGATGCATGATGTATGTTGAATTGAATTGCGCATACTATCCTCATACATTACAGTACAGTCAATACTAATTAGTGGACTCATCAGAGAGTAATATCATTTGAAAACTCTGGAAGATATCTTTAAAAAAGAGTTATATGCCTAGGTTGTAGGTAGGTTATATGCATGGACAATTTAAAAAATATTTTGTGTGCATACATGAGTATATCACATTTCACATATAGTAAAATAAAGTCAAAATACATATACACATACTTATTTATGACTTTCAAAAAACAAGTTTTTTCTTCTGATGTTCTAATCATATTACACTTAAATACACACACAGGGTTCAACAACAAGTGTGCATGTGAGTTTTTACAAGTTGACAACATACAACATCTTCTACGCACGCTCATTTAAAGTCAGCTGAATGAAACCAAAAGCCTCATCGTTCATTCATCATTGTCTTGCCTTATTCACTTGTAAAGAGTGTATCATACTCGGTAGCACAAATAAATGTAATGGTGATGATAACCAAAAAAAAATCACATAAAAAGGACACATTTTCTACAATAATAATGTTGTGCACTGTGCATATATGTAGATGTTGTATTGATTTGGAACGTGGAAGTGAGTTTACACCTAATTGTTTGTTGTTTCCGCAGTAAATAAAAATATAATTTTCGTTACATTGTATTTTCAAAGTGATTTAAAAGATGTCATTACGACACTTACATTATAGACGTAACCATTTTGTTCAGTGCACAAGATCCTTCATTACCACGTCCATTATAGCCTCTTCGCAATCAAAATCATACCAGTCGCCTTTGCCGGATACATTTTACAATGACGAGCAAAAATTTCTCCAGCAAAGAGTCGCAAAGGTAAATAAGATGGGAAACGCTACATTTCCGGGTTCTGGGGAATTTACTCATGTCCCTTGTTATTCTTTTGATTTTATGTCAGCTATTTGCCGAGGAAGTTTACCCATTTGTAGATGAATGGGAATCTATTGAACAGGCGCCCACTCATAAACTTATAAAAATACTTGGAAAAGAAAAACTGCTTGGAATACGATTTCCCACAGGTTCATATTATATGTATTTATGTCTTTGTATGGTGTACTCTACAGGTCGTCGTAGCGTAAATATTTCTTGATATAATTGAATTTAATAAAAACTACAGCGTTATGCATACAGAGTATGGTGGCCAAGGACTGGATTATAAGTATCAAGCTGCTTATCTCGAAGAACTGGGAACAGCACCTGCAGCCGGCGCTGTTGCTGGAATCGTTGGCCACACTGAAATTACTTTACCTGCCTTGTCCCGGTAATGGAATGAATGCATTATTGGTTGCTATTCACAGATTAAAATTTCCAAAATCTAATAAGTCGTACCCTCCTAACCAAATGATGATGCTGATGATGATGTTTGCAGATTTGGAAGTGACGAGCTGAAGAAACAGTTTTTAGCTCCGGCCATTGCAGGGGATATTTTATCATGTCTCGGTGTAAGCGAACCTCACGCAGGATCGGATGTTTCTCAAATAAAAGTAAGTACGCAGTAAAAACAATACTAAGGACAAACAACGGCACAATTTTTCATTACATTAACAGCATGTGTCCTTTAATCTGCTAAAAAGACAGCGGCTGTGCGATCTGGGGATGATCTCATTATAAACGGACAAAAAATGTGGATAACTAATGGAATGAAGGCAGATTGGATTTGTTTATTAGCCAACACGTCTTCTGGCTCTAAGCATCATAACAAATCTCTAATATGCGTACCTCTGAATTCAAAAGGTATAGGCTGTAAATTGATCTATATATTTGTACTAATATGTAGCGCTAATTTCTCAAAGCATTTCAACAGTATTTTCGTAATGGCATAGCCGCAAGCTTATATTTTATAATAATCAATAATCATAATTACATAGACCTACATTACTTTGATGAACAGGTATACAAAGGACAAAAATACACAAGATTGGTTGGAACTCATCAGACACGGCGCAGATATTTTTTGATAATGTGCGTGTACCCATCACCAATATCATTGGGGACGAAGGAGCAGGGTTCTTTTATCAAATGCTTCAGGTGACAAAATGAATTATTTCCATAAATTACTTGCTTTCTAAATGATTGGATTTTTTTTTAAATAAAAGGGATAATTACTTTTATTTTTCCAGTTTCAAGAAGAACGATTATGTATGGCCCTGATCAACTTGCGAGCATTTGACAGATGTATCAGTGATACGATAGAATACACAAAACAAAGAGAGATTCGAGGAAAACGTATTTTGGACAACCAAGTAGTTCATTTCCGTCTTGCAGAGTTGGCAACGGAAATCGAATCCCTGCGTGCAATAACATATCAGGCAGTCGGTAAGAAGAATTACATTATTTTTATGCAAAAGGCAAAAATTACAAGAGTAGTACACATGTTCATACATACAACATGAACATATTTTACTCTATAGATGTTGTAGCTATTCTATCTATATTATTTTAACGATTTTATGTCTAAAAACATTCATATTTCAAAATTTAATGTAAGTATACAAAACAACCGGATTTCCTAATAATCATTTTTTCTTATCCTTTTCTGTCATCGCCTCCCGTCCCGATTCCAATGAGTAAGCATCTTTTGTGCTCCTTCCGTTTCCAAATGTTTTACCCTTTTTTATTTTATTTTACTACACTCTCTGCCTCTTTGCAGCTATTGTCTTTCCTTTTAAATCGTTTTTCACTTGTGAGATGTCATTGCATTACATAAAAAGCATACACGACGACTACTCCATATTTTCTCAATTCCAAACCGTACCCAAGAGATACAGTTAGCTGTTCGTATTACAATGTTGCTCATCATATTCTGGAGGATGATTTTCCCCACGGGTAACAAATTCACACACCCACATGAAGCAACTCTTTTCATACTTACAATATGGAAATTTATTATTTTTTGTGCGTTTGTTTCGCAAACAAGGTGCTCCAAGAACAAGATGAATCTGCCCCCGGTTTTTTCCTTCTAAGTACATCCCATAGGAACTTTCTTTTCTTGTAAAACCAAACTAGCTCCCTAAAGTATTCATTTATTACTGTGTTATTACTCTGACATTACATTACACAAATTTTACTACAACAAACCTCAAGCCAAGCTTAAAACACAGGATGTATTTAAGTTTACCAAGTAAAGGTTCTCAGTGTTTTGGGAAAAAGCAAGTAAAGTATATGTCATGTATGTACGTGCATTAGGAACAAAAAATGCGGTTTTATCATTAGTTAGTATTGTATATTGTACCCAAGCAAATTGTTAAGAAAAACAAACTACAACACAACCTGTACGACATAGATATAATACACCCAACAGAAATGCTGACTTGCTCATCCATCATCAACAAAATAAATACATCTGTCGACCTATTATTTAGCCTGTCATTCTGGATGGAAAGGAAAATATACAAAAATGTGGTGTTTTTATTCTACTACTTTCTCTTCTACATACTATACGCTTGAATGAAACAAAAAAATATATAGAAAACTTTCACTGACAATCGTAACTATACTATGGCGTCTTACAAACCAAACAAATTGGAATTTCAGGCAAAAATACTGTTTTTTATATTCGCTACTTTGAGCCAATGGTATAAAAACATTCTTGGAACATTAATGACTAATGACATGTAACAAAGAAAAGCATTCTATTTTTGTATTGAGCATCATTGTACCAAAACAAGTATATGGTCAGTGTTTACCTTGCATGTAGGTATGTTTGTTGTACCGGAAATTATGATATGAGACAAACGAATGAGTAATTAATTAAGAAATAACTTTTGTTGATGATATGTATGAGCATATAAATATACTGTACAGATATGTTTGTGAGTGGGGAGGACGTTACAAGATTGGCATCTATGGCTAAACTGAAATTAGGAAGATTGAGCCGTTCCGTTGCTGACTCATGCTTACAGTATTGGGGAGGCAGAGGATACACAAGGGATGTGTTTATTTCTCGGTGGTTTCTGGATGGTAGGCTTAATGCTATCGGTGGCGGAGCGGATGAGGTAACATAAATGAACCTATGTCTGTGTATAAATCTACGAAACGTACTTTCTTCAATATATCTTATAATATCTTATAACATGCATACTTACATTTCACATTACATTTTTTTTCTTTTCAACATAATTCTAATTTTATATGATAACAATATGCTCAAAATCATGTTTTTCCTTTCAGATAATGCTGGAGATAATTAGCAAACTGATGAACATTGCCCCAAAGAAACAACAAAACGAAATCCTGAGAGCAAAATGACCATACTGTAAACATTTGATATCATGTATAGCACGATAGCAAATAGCATGTGTATCAAGTTCAACTTTAAAACACTTATGATAATTAAATTATAATGTAATGAAAGCTATTTTAATTTCCATCCCCGATTGATGCGTATTCGTATTTATATGCATAAGTAAACGGAGTACAAAATTTACTGCGGATTTCTGCTTTTACTAGATTGGGACGCATAAAGAAGCACAAAGGGCCACGAACCCACAATTCATTGATACCCAAATTACACTAAGTATTGACTACATACAACATAGTAAATGTTTATAATTTTCTCACTATCGCTCAATAAACTGAATACATACATAGGTAAGCTGACATCATTTGTGTACTTGTCGGGGCAATATAATAATACGTTACTCGACGAGTGACATTTGATGTTTGAAGTAAGAATCTATGCTGCTGCAGATGATTTGGTGATTTACATGATAATAGGTTAAAGCCCAAAGTATCATTGAAATCAGCATGTCAAAATGGGTGTTAGGTTTGATATGTATGTTGTAGTTGTAGTTGTAGTAGCACGTTGGCACAAAAGGAATGGAGCAAAGAATATGTTATTTTTATATTCCATCATGCATGCACCAGCTTGGAATCAGGGCGTTCTCAGTTCAAAGTAAGTAACAAGAATTCTGCTCGATTACTTTTAGATGTTTGCCAAAAAAATAACTGGAAAATTTAGGTAAGCATATTTTTCATAAGTACTCAATTCAAATACTGATGCAAGTTAAAGACATACCTACGAATGCATTCAAATCGAAACTCTCTTTAAAGACATTGGATTTTTTTTAAACGCAAATTCTATTGCGTTGAATCTGTGTGACGATACTATGGCATTATTGTGAACCCGATTTATAGTTAAAGCCACGGGTTTTATTGCTGAGATATGCAGTACGTATTTTGTGAATCGAAAGTTACATAAACATGTATGATATATGTAAAAAAGCGTGGGTGGATCATCTACTGCCTGGAAGTGTTAAAAACATATTGTTTGCTCTAAAATGGCAGCTCTCTGCATTTGACGCTAACCCCCAAAGAATCAACATAACATATGTGTTGACGAATAATATTTAAATCTAATATATATAATTCTTTTATCAGGAAGTCACGTGATGAACGGTTTTAAATAGCAACTAAAAGTTTTCCCTTGTATCAACTCCCAGATTGTTGTTATTATTCTCTTTGTTCATTCCATTATTCAATGAAAAATTTGTACTTCACATTTCCTGGAAAGGTAAGGTGGTAAAATCCACTGAAAAGGTGTTTGCTGCTGCTGCTGCTGCTACAAACATATTCTTGCTTGAAATTTTGTGTGTACAAAATGCACAGATCCTCACTGCATCATGTTACGTACATACTACTCCCTTACTGAAAGGCTGTATGTTTTGTGGTTAGTCTTATCAAATCTGCGTGTGTGTAGTACATCATAATATCGCCCACTTCCTTCCCTCAATATTCCACAACATATATGCAACATCCAGAAACCAAACCTCGCCAAATAAATGCACATAATAAATATTATATTCTTGAGAGAGTTTCGTATTACGTAATATTTAAGTACTAATATATGCGCTGCTATTTACATAAATCCGAACATGAAAGATGTACTTGTGTCTTGTATGTAGTATATTGACATATCCATCCCTATACATCATATATCCAACTTACATATCAAATACCTACATTCTTACATCCCTTCACTTTCACTCGCAGAGGCACAGCAGTCCACGAGGATTTCTTTCACCACTTTGCTTTCTTCCTCCCTCCACTATTTTTTTTTTACTTTTCTTTCTTTCCAAGAAACCAGACAAGCTGACTTTTTTTTCGTTCATCCAACAACTCACTTTATAACAAGAGACGATGAAGCTGGGACGAAGTGGAAGTCGAATAGAAAGAAATCTATATCGAGCGCTCTACACATTATTCAATGTAGCTGTCTTCTATCGCCAACTTATCAAACCGATTTACAGTAATAATATTCAGAAAGCTGAACTATCTCTCGTCATGTATGTATGTATGTTATACATATACTTAAACATAATCACTTTACAGGAATACTAGATTTTCCTTGTAAAAATATAAGAATGGAGTGAACTTATAACAGTGCCTTATTTTTTTGTATACATGCAACTTTAGAGATACGATTATGCTTGTACTATGCATTGACATTGACAAGACAAGAAAACATATATATCCGATATATCAGAAGTTGCAAAAAAAAATCATGCATAAATATATCTATATATACACATGTAGGTAGATTGTAGGTAGCAAGGAAGCTGCTATATTACTACCCAACGAAAGGATTATTTGATTCAATAGACTTATTTTTCATATGAACAACGAATAGCCTTCTTCTGGTAACTTAATAAATGGACTGCATATATACATACCTACAAACTTTGTGACTCCTGTGAGGACGTTTATAGTAGCACAAAGCACCCTCCCTTCTATTGTTAGCTTACATCTATGACAAAATTCTTTGAACTTTTTGGTCTCATGTATATACGTTGTAAGCTTTTAAAAGAGTGGTAGAAGGGTAGCCGGCCTTTTGCGACACGGTAACTTTGCGACATGGGGTAATTTTGCGACATGGCACTTTTGCGACATGGTGCTTTTGCGACATGGCACTTTTGCGACATGGTGCTTTTGCGACATGGCACTTTTGCACCTCCGGTCTTTTGCGACATGAGCATATTTTGCACCACTGGTCTGTTGCACCACGTACCTTTTCCCAAAAATCACCTTAACATTTTTTGCACAAACTTGTACAGTTATAGAATGTATTTTTATTTTAGTTTTTATCTGTCACAATTATTAAATATCTATACCACAATTATAACATATCTACATTACAGTTATAAAATGTCACAATAAGCATAAGGGTAAAATACCAAATGCCAGTGTCGATGCGTCAGGACAAGCTAAAAAATAATTTGCTTTATTCAACAACACGGTCGATTTAAAACGCAAAGTGTTCGTGTTTCACTTAGAAAATTTCACCAACTTATATTATATTTACATTATATTGTTATATTTTCAAATATCATCCCAGTCAATTTCACCCATAAAATGAATAGATTTCATCAAGAACAAACTTAGTCTTGAAATTGGATAAAATACATGTGAATTGAATTGAATTTATTAACGTGTTTAAATGTTTCAACCAATAACGGCTGCTCTCCCAACAATAAC